>CATIVE010000421.1:0-85555 GCA_949628195.1 Phasia obesa
TATATATCATTATTCGCCACATTGGAAATCAACCTTTTTGTAGTAAGTTAGTTTGTAGTTTGTGTAGGAGGTGGGACTTTTTAAAAACATTAAAACATTACTACAAAAAGGTGATTTCCAATTTCCCGAATATTGATAATGCTTTTTTTATAATTTAATAATAGATTCAGGGTAATAATTACTCATCAAACTTTTTTCATTAAAATCCATCACCATTATGAAAACAATGGTAATGAAAAAAAAAATTGTTAGCATTATTTATAATTCAATGCTAATGAAATTGTCAATTAATTACTCAATCTAATGAACTAGTCCCATGTATGTTAAATATAAGTGTAAACCCATCAGTGTAAATTAACTATAAAAATATTTCCAATCAGATTTTAGACTGTAAACACATTTAAACTGATTTCTGGGTATTTGATCCAAACAAAGAACTTCGTCGACTTAGAGTCGTGACTTAAGCATTCATTTCCAACCCAATTCAAGTATACGTATCGCGCAGAGAAATGTGTAGTGCTATGATAGTTAAAACTTTCGCAGCGCTAGCATTACAACACCCAAATTCATAAAGAGATAGATCTGAGGCATTTCAATCTTTCCAACACCACTCACAACTGCAACATGAGCCTCATACAAATTAGCTGTTTTTACATTTATGGTAACGTAAAGTGTTTGCTTAATGTTTTGTTGTTGCATTGTTCAAATATTTGTTGTGTCTACATACGAGTACTTTGCTTTTCTTTATTCAGACATTAGTCGTTTTTGTCTGCACCGTAGGCATGGCATGTGTATTTGTTGGCTTACTTCTACTTCCCGAGTTAAAAAAAAAAGAAAACAGGATATTTAAGTAAAAATAAAGCATATCATTTTGGGAGTGAGTTTGTGTCCTTTTAGTAAACAGAACGGAAAAACAAACTCGTTATAAAGAGAAAAGAGAATAAAAAGAAAACTTTTAGAAGCACTAAATTAAAAAAACAAAACCGGTTAATTAAAATCACAAGGAAAAGTTGATATTTTTTTGCTTATTATATGATTTTTGCATTTACTTGCATTTTTAACCGACTTCAAAAAAAGAAGGAGGTTATCAATTCGTCTGAATGTTGCTTTTTTTTTTTTTTTATGTTTGTGCCCGCAGAACTCAGTCATTTCTTAACCGATTTTAAAACGTTTTGCACTATTAGAAAGGTTATGGCTACAGATTGGTCCCATTTTAAAAGAAGTTAAAAATTTTAAAAATTAAAGGGTGTCCCCATACAACATACATGTTTTTTACGTGTATTATGAACATTATAGGTCACCAATTTAAAATTAAAAAAAAGTGCGTATCACAGTAGCTTCCAACAACAAAAAGTAGTTAAAAAATAAAATTAAAAATTAAAGGGTGACCCCATAGGTGACTTAATTTCACCTTTATTCTCCTATCTTTTGAACCGTTATAGACAAACACTTGAAAGTTGCACAGAATATTCGTTACTATGTCTGTTATAATAAGTATAAATATTTAAAATTAGAAATTAAAGGGTGTCCCATTAGTTGGTTTATTTTGATATATATATGGCCAAACTTTTGAACCTTTATAGACAGACAGTTGAAATTTACAAAGTACTTGTATTGCTAAGTCCGCTAAAATAACAAGTGTAAAATATGAATTTGGAAATTAAAGGGTGTCCCAATAGTTAATGTAAAAGTAATATATATGGCCAAACTTTTCAACTGTTATAGATAGACAGTTGAAATTTACAAAGAACCTATATTGCTTAGTCCGCTATTAAAACAAGTATAAAACTTGGATCTATAAATTAAAGGGTGTCCCCATTATTGATGTTATTTGACCATTATGTCCTCATCTTTGGAACCGTTATATACAAACACTTGAAAAATAGACAAAATGTTCACTACTATGTCTCGAATAACAACAAGTATAAATATTTAAAATTGGAAATTATAGGGTGTCCCAATAGTTAATGTAATTTTATGTATATGGACACAAAGTTAAAATTTAAAAAGAATCTGTATTACAAAATGTTCTTTAAAAAGTATTTATATTAAAATTTGAATTTAAAGGGTGTCCCAATAGGTGACGTCATTTGATATATATGACCCTATCTTTTAAACAGTTATTGATAAACACTTAACAATTAGACAGAATGTCCATTACTATATCTGTTATAATAACTATAATTATTTAAAATTATAAATTACAGGGTGTCGCAATAGTTTATGTAATTTGATGTATATGACCAAACTTTTAAACCGTTACAGACAGAAGGTTGAAATTTACAACGAACCTGTATTGCTACGACCGCTATAACTAGTATAAAATTTGAATTCGGAAATTACAGGTTGTCGCAATAGTTACCGCCTTAAAGAAACATGCTTTTAAGTTTGTCTGTTTTGAAGTCGGTTTTTTTTTGCAAGAAAGTTATTAGTTTTGTTGTTGTTTTGTTGGTAAAATTCAAAACTAATGAGAAAATTTAAGTATTATTTCTTTAAGTTGTAGAAATTTATGTCGTTTTTTAAACTGGATTACAGGTTCCGATATTTTTGCATATAAATATTTTCACGAAAGATTTAAATCTTTCTAAAAACCTGAAAAGCAGTTAGAGTTCCCTCGTAAATTAGCATATTTATTTAAACACAATACTTGAAAGAAGTAGATCTACCTAAAAATAGGTAGAGTTATAAGCATTGCGTAACGTATTTCTTGGCACGTTCTTAAGCTAGTTAAATCTTAGAATGGATAAAGGCCTTTTAAAAATTCTTTGAACGCTTCAAGCGAACACTTTTAAAAAATTGTGCAATTTTTAAGGGGGCCCTGTTCGCTATCATTTTGCAATGTAGAACAACATTCGAGTAACTCAATAAGACTTTTTTGAGCTGCAGAATAGTTCGTAATTAAAATATTCGTAATTTGTATTTATAACACTGGTCAATAAAAAAAAAACAAACCTTGTTTGTTTCTCTCTCAAATTGACGCGTATTTTTCAAATACACAAAAATATATTTTACAAATTAAAATTTTTAATTGGTTTCAGATTTAAATTTAATTGTATAATTAGATGTTTATTTTTAATTTGTTTATTTAGAAAACTTTTTGGTCAAAATCAATAAAATCAATAAAAAATTAATTGATTTTTTTTTAAACTAATTAAAACTTTTAATTGGTGCAAAAATTTTTCTCTGTGTATATATTTCAAAAATATCGAAAACCTATAAAAAAAAAAATTGTGAAAACTGCATATATAATCGTGCAATCAGAACAAACCATGGAATCCGCATATGTATGACAAATATGTGTGGTATGTCTATGGTTATGCTGCTACTTTTGCATTGTGAAATTAAATAGAATAAAACCTGGAAATCGACTGAAAGCCCTGAAAAGTTAAAACAAAATAAACTTGTTGTTTCATACCTCCAACACTTCATATTAGACTCAGCATAACGAATCAGTTTGTGAAAGCGCTTCCAGGATTAGGTAACGAAAAATTGAAAGCTATTATTTTTGATGGACCACAGATTAAGCAACTCTTTAAAGATAATAGTTTTGTGAAATCAATGACTAAAGTGAATTCATTTCCTAGGCAACAAGAAATCTGACGACCATGTTGAGCTTTTTCAGTGCATACTATCGATCATGCCAGAGCTAGGCTGCAGCATAAGCATAAAAATATAATTCCAGTAGTTGCATTTAGACCCATTTCCACCAAATTTTTTGCGATGTTAGTAAGGAGTAGGGTGACAGGTATGAGCAGAATTTAATGACTATGGAAAAGCATGATTTGGACGTATATGACCTGATTTTTTTTTTAACTATAATAGGTAGATTCTTGAAATTCTATAGTAGATATGCGCCATCGCCGCTATAACAGTTAAAAGGTGTTTCCCAATAACATGTTTCTCACTTATATTGCCTTATTTTTTCAACCGCAATAGGTAGGCTCCTGATATTTTCATAGAAAGTCCTTATATTTGAACAGTAATAGGCTGACACTTAAAATTTACATTTTTCAATATCTACTGTAACAACGAGTAACGAAAATAAATTTAATAAAAATAAAAGTTTGTTTCCTAGATGTCGGGAATTTTAAGAATTTGACCTTCTCTTCTAAACGTTTTAGTAAACACTTGATATTTACACAGAGTCTTTAGTGCCCCATAAGACGTACAAAAAGTGACAACTTGTATTTTTAAAGTTGTACTGAACATAGTACAGAACCCTAAGCGTGTGAGTTTGACTCGCACTTGACTGATTTTTTTATTTATAATTTTTTTTTTGCAACAAAAATATTATGATGCTTTGTGTGTACGCTTTAAGACTTGACGGTCAGGTTTACAAAAAAGGTTGTGTTTTACGACTATCTATGTATTGAGTTTATGAGATTACTTTTTTACCCTAGACAAAATCGATATATAAGCATTACAAGAAGCGTAGCTTTTAGGGTAATAAATAGACAACAATTTTAAAAATTTTATATAAATTATTTTATTAGATGTTTTTTAAATATTAAATAATTACACAATATGGATACAAACTTTAAATTGGTTAGTATAGGGAGCAAAGAGGTTGCCACTTTAGTAGCAAATACTAAATCTTATAGGGTGTTCCGATAGAGAGGTGTTATTTACGAATATGTGCTTTTTTCTTCAACTGAAGGAAGAATACACAAAAAATATGCAATCAGTAATTAAAACTTAGTACGCTATATAAAAAGTCTAAAAATAAACTTAAAAATTAAAGGGTGTTCCGATAGTGGTGTGCTTTGCATGCATAAGCCCTAAGTTTTGAAAAAAAATTAAATTTTTCCCAATTTTTCTTTAATATTATCACCTTATTTGTAATTTAATTAATTCTTTCTTAGAGAGAATAAAAACGAACTTAAGCTTGATTATAAATTTCATTCTATGTAATACATAAACAGTTCGACTAATAATAATTAAAATTTTCAAAATTAAAAATCGCAAAGCACCGCGCAATCTTGTTTTCTCAACAAAGTTTGGTTTGATACTAGATTAGTGTTAACTAAAACGAATGTTGGAAGTAAAACAAATAAACAAAAAGTAACTTCATTGCTAACCAAAGGTTCGCTGAAGGAACAACAAAACATAGGTGGTAAATATTAAAAAAAAAGTAAAAATATTCAACAAGAGGGAAGCTTAAGGTAGTGGTAGACTTCGTTCTCACCAACTGACGATTGATTATTGAATACCAGTTTTCTCGTATTCCTTTATCTGGGTTTGGTTGGTTAAATAGATGATGCTTACAACTAAACACTACCCTAAGTAGATTAGATACAAGTAGTGCTGATGACGGACGTGGCTGTCTAGAAAATGTGCATTCCACTCGTGCTGGTGTCTAAAAAAAATTAAATTTTTCCCAATTTTTCTTTAATATTATCACCTAATTTGTAATTTAATTAATTCTTTCTTAGAGAGAATAAAAACGAACTTAAGCTTGATTATAAATTTCATTCTATGTAATACATAAACAGTTCGACTAATAATAATTAAAATTTTCAAAATTAAAAATCGCAAAGCACCGCGCAATCTTGTTTTCTCAACAAAGTTTGGTTTGATACTAGATTAGTGTTAACTAAAAACGAATGTTGGAAGTAAAACAAATAAACAAAAAGTAACTTCATTGCTAACCGAAGGTTCGCTGAAGGAACAACAAAACATAGGTGGTAAATATTAAAAAAAAAGTAAAAATATTCAACAAGAGGGAAGCTTAAGGTAGTGGTAGACTTCGTTCTCACCAACTGACGATTGATTATTGAATACCAGTTTTCTCGTATTCCTTTATCTGGGTTTGGTTGGTTAAATAGATGATGCTTACAACTAAACACTACCCTAAGTAGATTAGATACAAGTAGTGCTGATGATGGACGTGCCTGTCTAGAAAATGTGCATTCCACTCGTGCTGGTGTCTAAAAAAATTAAATTTTTCCCAATTTTTCTTTAATATTATCACCTAATTTGTAATTTAATTAATGCTTTCTTAGAGAGAATAAAAACGAACTTAAGCTTGATTATAAATTTCATTCTATGTAATACATAAACAGTTCGACTAATAATAATTAAAATTTTCAAAATTAAAAATCGCAAAGCACCGCGCAATTCTGTTTTCTCAACAAAGTTTGGTTTGATACTAGATTAGTGTTAACTAAAAACGAATGTTGGAAGTAAAACAAATAAACAAAAAGTGACTTCATTGCTAACCGGAGGTTCGCTGAAGGAACAACAAAACATAGGTGGTAAATATTAAAAAAAAAAGGTATAAGCTAATTGTAGACTTTTTATCTAACTAGTTTATTAGATATGTAAATAGAAGTTAAATGACTTTCAACTGCATGCAGCTCATGAAGCAATAGCAGTTATTTTGTTTCTAATAGACTTTTGCTCTTTAATACCTTTCATACCGAAGGAGGGAAAAAGGCAGAGGGAGAGTCTTCCTTCGATATGCCCTATTTCCTCGTATTGTGTATTTTATACACAAAATTTGATTTTTAAAATCTATCAATTTTAAATTTAATTTTTGAAGATTTCTTATTTGTAAATAAATGTTTTATATGATATTTTCCAGTTTCCATTGGATTTTGTCATTTTTGTAGTAGCTTATAGAATTCTTTTATTGGGACGGTCATGGCGAAGAGTGAAAGGCTAAAGAGTACTCAACACGTAGCTGGTCACACAATAATTCGCCGTGGCGTCTCCAGGCCTCTTACCATTGTACTTTGGTTACCAATCGAAACTTGAGTAATAATGCGAAAGCAATGCCTCTTGACATTTTTGTGTGTCTAGCCATAATTAATGTCCTTGATCGAAAGTGGTCGTGTGTGTACTATAGTCCATTCAATATCTGGCCCTACTTAGACGACACTGTGTAAGGATAGTTTGGGTTCGCTGAAATTTGGATATTCTCGGAAAATAGTTGACCGGTTCGAACCTGGAAGTCTTAAATACATAGGAGTACATCGAAAACCTGTGGCCAAATATTTAAAAACCTCATAGGAATGGTCGCTAAAGGAAATAGCTCATAGGCAGTTAACTATAACCACTTGCAGATTACCCATATTCATTTGGAACTCAATAGATATCGAAATGACTAAGGCACTACTGGCTCACGGGAAAATTTGATATTGTTTCTAATAGATATCATAGTGGGGTAATCTTATCATAACGTATGGGAATTTTTCATTTTGAGAGCTGCAGAAGTATTCTGAATAAGGAGGGGAAACATTCAGTTTAACATTTTCGCTGGGGCTGCCCGGATCTGTTAAAACTCAGGCTCAAATATTTAGGACAAATATTCTTTCAGATGCTTACAGACAGGGGCATCTGGAGTTCTATAAGGACCCACAGTTCGTTGGTTGTCGAAACTTTCTAACCTGATTAAAAATACAATAAAATAATTAGTTGATGGAATTACTTCAAAGTTTTATTAAATTTTAATATCAAAGTTAAAAACTTACAGTTATATTTTAGTAAAATTTATTATGAGGTCTTTAAAAATATTATAGTCTTAAATTTGGAAAAAACATTAAGCTACATTATTTCTTTCAGCTTTTTTTAAATTTTACAAAAAGCCAAAAGCCTTGTAAATACAATCCCTTGAAATTTTCCAGCTTTTATATTCATATACAAATTGCATGACAAATTGATATACATTTTGTGCATTTAGTGAAGTATGTTTTTAAAGCAACCTCATAGCAAAAATGTTTTTCTGTGTCTATTATGAAAGTTCTGTTAACATTTATTTTTCGAAATGTTTGCTTGAAGCAAATATTTACCCATGACAAATCTTGACATACGTGCAAATTAACGTTCTTGCATTATTAACAGTTTCGTATTGCATACACACACACGCACATGAAAGCATATAAGAAATGCTAGCAAAGGGAAACTTATTGATGGTATTCGTCAATATTACCATTTACAGAAACAACATATAATTAGATTTAACTTTAGTTTTTTGTTTCGTATGTATTTTACTTTAGAGTTTTAGCAAAATCTAGTATAATGATACACACAAGCTCTGGTTTGTAATGTCATGAAGCATTGTCCCCCTTTTTGGCGATTAATTTGCAAAATAGTTTACGAAACAGGAGTTTTGTCGCCGTACCTAACTTTAGGTTAACATTGATAGCTTTTCTACTTGTGGAGGTATTTACTAATTTGAACATACCTTTTTTGCGGCAAGCAGATAAAACTACATTTACGCCCTACACGCACGTTCGACATCATACATGGGTGTGTCGGGCATACCACTGGTATACTGTTGGGAATGATATCCACATCATGAGCGCTTACGTATTACTTAGGGGTAGTTCGCTTCTTGGCCTAGACCATTGTCTGGTTCGACTGCGACTAGGCGCCGTTCTTTTTCAGCAATATGTCGTTCGATTTGGTTCAGGGCCAGATCTGCAGGAATTAAACTAATTAGCGTTCATTCCTCCGGCTGCATTAGCAATAATCATTTATCTTTCTACGGTCCACCTGCCTCATGTATCGGTGTTCCAGCTATGAAGCCAACATTTTAGGGTCTCCTGACTAATTAGCCTTCCTCCTCTAACCATATCCTACTTCTATCTAGTTTTTAAGATCTCTTGGGGTCACTACCGCTATCAATAGTACAACTCTAGTAGTCACCGGAAGGTAGCCAGACTTTATCCGTATCGCAGTTGTTCTTTTCATGGTCAACAATGCCTTCGCTGTGAAGTCCTTTTTGACCGACAAGAACTTCATTATTTTGCCCCATATCTCGCTTCCACTGAGAGACATAGGTATGAGACATCTGGTGAGAATGAGTATATCGGATTTATGCATTGCCAGTTGTAAACGTTGTGCGTCTAGCCACGTTTTGATCCTTATTATTACTGAGATTTGAGATTGCTTCTATAATTTTTTATTTTCTAACTATTATTATGTGTGAGCATCGTATTGTTTAAATCTAGGTTGGAAGTTTATTTTTGTAAATGATATGAAACTGCTCTAAATATGTGAATTTATTATTTTTTTTTTTGTCTTATTGGATCATGCAGCAATCCCGTAAATATCAAACTTTTTCGCGAATCAATTCGTTATATCGGTTGCTTAATATTGAATGTGAACCACACCTAAACCTCAAGTTTTTTCTGCATTTAATTTGACATTTCTCAATTTCAGAGTAACTCATTTTGAACCATGAAAAGATACACAATAGAGCAACGCGTTAAAGTTATGCAGGCTTATTATGAAAGTGGGCGTTCAAATCAAAATACATATCGTGTACTTGGTTATTTTTTCGGTCAATTTAGTCGTCCAAATGTGCGGACAATCGGAAAAATCGTGCAAAAATTTGAGCTAGGCGGGTCTGCAGGAGATGCGAAAACACCAGTGCATGCTCGTACTGCAGAAAATATTGCTGCTGTTTGCGATAGACATGCATTTACACGCTTACAACGTGCAATTACCTCAAAAACTAAAGCCTCTTGATCATTCCAAATGTCGTCAATGGTCAGAATGGTGGCAAGAAATGGCAACAATGGATGATCAATATTCGATGAAAATCACCTTCAGTGATGAGGCATATTTTCACCTCAGTGGATTCATCAATAAGCAGAATTGCCGCATTTGGGCGAATGATAATCCAAGAGTGATTGTCGAAAAACCAATGCACCCACAAAGAGTGACTCTTTGGTGCGGTTTATGGGCTGGCGGCATCATTTTTTCCAAAATGTGGCCGGTCAGGCTGTTACTGTGAGTGGTGTTCGCTATCGTGAGATGATAACGAACTTTTTCTAAACCGAATTTGAAGATATGGACAATATGAGGTTTCAACAGGACGGCGCCACTTGCCACACAGCTAATAACACAATGGCTCTTTTGGGCGAGAAATTCAATGGCCATGTTATCTCACGTGGTGGCGATGTCAATTGGCTACTAAGATTATGTGATTTGATACCGTTGGACTTCTTTCTTGGGGGTTATTTTGAAGAAAAGGTATAAGTCGATAAGCCAGCAACAATTCAAGAGCTAAAGGATGAGATAATTCGGCACATTAACGGCAATAAACCTCAATTATTCCTCAGCGTCATCGAAAATTTAGAACATCGATGGAGGTGAGCCGCCTATGTCGCGGCGGCACTTGACCGATATTTTGTTCCATATGTAATTGAACCATACCAATATTATCAAAATAAAAGGAAATGACAATATTTCCTAAATAATTTGTGTTTTTTTCAAAATCAACATCGGCCCTTTACATACTTGAAAGATACTCAGGCGTATACTTAATAAAGTTTTAAGCATATGCAAAGAAATATCAAGTATACGAGACCTTGGTGGGTGGTGTGTTTTTAAACATCAAATATTATTTAATTTTCCTTTTTGTTTAGAACATATATATGCGTGATATCGTAATCTTAATAGCAATTACTCATAATAACTTACGACCTCTTTTGATGTTTTAGTTGAAGGTTAGAATTAAATCGAAATATTTTTAAATACGCTGCACTCATTAACATTAATATAAATATACGCTTGTAATAAAATAAAATTGTTCTCATTTTAATATTCCTTTTAAGAACCTTCGTATATGACCTCTTATTCCATATTTCGTATTAATATTTGCATGGTTAAAAAGAACTATTTTTTTGTTTGACTTTTCTTTTTACTTTCTATTGTTCAAAATATGCAAGTGTGTATTATTTATTTTTTATAAACCTACATTAAAGAAAATCAAAAAGATATTATAAAGCCTGCACAAAATTGTAACAACAAATATTTACTTAGAAATAAGTACAAGGATATTAAGAGCTAAAGAGAGCACGATATTAATAATAAAAATTATGTGATGACGACTTGCATCCACCTGAAGTAAAAAATGTCATAAAGGAAATTGCTAACATAACATGAGAACACAAAAGCACAAGGCTAAAACCTACATTTAAACACTACAGGGCATTTGCAATGTTTTAAACAAAAAAAAATGGTTAAAATAAAAACATAGAAAAATTTGGTTCAACAAGAAGCAAAAGGGCAAATTTTGAGAGGTTTATGTTAAAGAAGATATAAATTAATAAAAAATCAAAGTTTATAAAGTCTGTTTGCATTTGTCTTACGATTTCTACAAATAAACTTATTCTGCTAAAAAATAAAAATCTGTTTGAAGTTTCTGCTCTGTAAAAAGTGTTAGTTATTTGTTTCTTGACATGGTAAATATTTAAAGATAATATTTGCTTAGTGCGCTGTAACTTTAGTAATATATGCATTTGACTACAAAGCATTGTCGTGGCTTCTTAATAGTTGTGAGAACCAGGTATTCTACAACTTCAAATTCCAGTATTTAAAATGTAAGTGGTTTTATAGAAGTATATAGTAGGTGGGAGTACTATGCCAAATGTAGGAAAAGCCATTAAAAAGCAATTAAGGGTAAAAAGGTCAAGAATGGGGGTCATTAAAGTAATAAATTAGTGTGAGTGTAATAGAAGTCAAAGATAATGATTTTTAAAAAGCCATAAAATTTATAGATCGTTTAAAAGAAGAAAGTGTAAAAAGGGATTTACAAGTTGAGTAAGAATTTATGAGTGTAATGATCTTATGTGTGTGGAAAGAAATGTAGGTCATTTGGTTTTAAAAGCATAATAACTATTTCTAATAATGCACTGTGTATATAGAAACTAAGAAGTGGACGGATATATGTGTGTGTGAGATGAAATTTTTTAAGGGTAATAAATTCTTGAAGTGTGGAGATCGGTTGTGTTTTTACGCATGTGGTAATGTTCTTAATTATGAAAATTAAAATGTGAAGTGTTAGTTGATATGGGTTGACATATTGATGAGCGTGATATTCAGATTAAGGTTTAGTGCAATGTACAAGTTCATGTATATATATATAAAAGAAATAGACAAGCTGAACTAGGAAAAATCCATTAAAAAGCAATTAAGGGTAAAAAGGTCAAGAATGGGGGTCATTAAAGTAATAAATTAGTGTGAGTGTAATAAAAGTGAAAATTAATGATTTTTAAAAAGCCATAAAATTTATAGATCGTTTAAAAGAAGAAAGTGTAAAAAGGGATTGACAAGTTGAGTAAGAATTTATGAGTGTAATGATCTAATGTGTGTGGAAAGAAATGTAGGTCATTTGGTTTTAAAAGCATAATAACTATTTCTAGTAATGCACTGTGTATATAGAGACTAAGAAGTGGACGGATATATGTGTGTGTGAGATGAAATTTTTTAAGGGTAATAAATTCTTGAAGTGTGGAGATCGGTTGTGTTTTTACGCATGTGGTAATGTTCTTAATTATGAAAATTAAAATGTGAAGTGTTAGTTGATATGGGTTGACATATTGATGAGCGTGATATTCATATTAAGGTTTAGTGCAATGTACAAGCTCATATACATATATGAAAGAAATAGACTAGATGAACACAGCAGACACAAATATTGATAAGTGTTAAAACATGCTAACAAGTGGAGTTACAGATAGAAATATAAATATTTTACACATTAGGAATAATAAACAATCTAGGAGAAGCTCATTAAATTTAGATTTTTGGTTTTTTTTGTTAAACAAAAGCGATATGTATGTTTTTAAGATTTTTAAGAAGAATAAAGTACAGTTGCAGTCAAATATTTTAATTGTGTAATGATTGTATGTGTATAGAAAGAATATAGATCAAGGGAATTTTTTTCAAAGAGTAATAAATTTTAAAAGCTAATTGCTTATTAGTTTTGATTTAATTTAATAAATTTTGTATCTTTGTAGAACACTTAAATACTTTTTATAAGTGTGGTTTTCATGCTACATACACACACACACACACACTTCGCAAAAAAAGAAATGCTGCATTAATGTCAGAAACAACGACAATTTTTGTTTTAAGTGGAGTATAATAGCAGCATTGTACAAGGGAGATAAAAAGAAGTTATACCGCCCATCGATTTATGGAATTGATGACATAACCAATGCAATGATTAGCTTGGAATGTGGACGGGTATTGAATTTTAGTGGCATGAAGTTTCCAGCGGATATTAAAGATATTAGAATGTTTGAAAAAAATAATTATGATATAAGTATCAATGTGTTTGGCTATGACCATAAATCAGAGACCACAATTGGACCTTACTACATCACAAGCACAGAAAAGCAGCTGCATATAAAATTAATGTTATTGGAGAGTGAATGTGGCGAAAAATATCATTTTATATTGATTAAAAATATGTCAAGGTAATATATTTTACAATTGTTTTTATTTAATTTTTTATCCATTTGTGGGATTACAGTCTTTAATATTTTAAATTTCTTTCTAGACTACTAGCAGGTCAAATATCCTTGCATCACGAACATACGCTTATTTGTAATGCATGCCTCTACTATACATACTTGCCAGATTGAATGGCAATACATAAAGCAAAAGAATGTGGTGGATGCATTACAAAGATGCCGCAAGGGGAGAAAGCATTCCTTAGCTATAATCTTTTTGAGAGGCTAATGGATATCCCCTTCACCGTCTATGCTGATTTTGAATGTATACAGGAAGATATAGCTGTAAGTAGTAATAATCAAAATAGTTCTAATTTTATTAATAAACATATACCGTGTGCATATGCTTTTAATATTAACTGTAGCCTTAATAAGAATTTAAATAGATTTAAAATTCTTGTAGATAGTAGTAAGGATGTAAATGTAGGTAAACACTTTGTTAGTAATTTAATTAGGGAATGTAAAGATATTTATAAAAAACACTATGAAAAAATTGTTCCTATACATATCTTAACTCCCTTAGAAAGAGAAAATTTCAATTGTGCTAAAAATTGTCATATATGTGGCAAAACTTTAGGTAATGAACCAACTGTTAGGGATCACTGTCATATGTCAGGAAAATATAGAGGAGCAGCACATAGTTCATGCAATTTAAATTATAAAATCCCCAAATTCATACCTATATTTTTTCACAACTTTTCTTTATATGATTGTCATCTATTTGTAAAAGACTTATTGAATTTTGAAGGTGAGACAAATGTTATACCATTGAATAAAGAACAATATATTTCTTTGTCTCACAAAATACGCATCTATAGTGATGAGGAAATTGAGAATTTATTAAGTGAATTACGTAGAGATAAAATTTCTAAAAATATTCCATACTCTATAATTCAAAAAGAACTTGATGAAGTTCGTAAAGAAAAAGAACAGAAAAAAATCGAGCTAAGATTCTTAGACTCCTATAGATTCATGGCATCAAGCTTAGATGTTTTAGCTTCAAATTTAGCTGACGATGACTTGATGTCAGTTCGAAAAAATTTTTCAGATTCCGAAGAGTTTAACCTCATGAGGCGAAAGGGTGTTTTTCCTTATGAATATGTTAACACATTTGAAAAACTTAATGAAAACGCACTTCCATCAATTGAATTATTTTACAGTAAACTAAATGATAAACAATGTTCAGAAGAAGACTATGTGCATGCTCAAAATGTATGGGAAAAATTTAATTGTAATACTCTACGGGACTATATGAAAGTATATCTAAGAACTGATGTACTCTTGCTAACAGATATTTTTGAAAACTTTCGAAGTGTTTGCAAGAGAATATATAATCTAGATCCATCTCATTATTACACAATCCCCGGTCTTTCATGGGATACTATGTTAAAATATACACAAATTGAGCTAGAGTTACTAACGGATCTAGAAATGTATAATTTTATCAAACGGGGGATTCGAGGTAGCCTTACTCAGTGTAGTAAGAGATATAGTAAAGCAAATCATAAGTATTTAAGTAATTATTATGCAACAAAACCTTCGGAATATATTTTATATTTAGATGCAAATAACCTCTACGGTTGGGCTATGTCAGAATCTCTCCCATATGGAGGTTTTACTTGGACAAATGATTTTATACATCCAAGGATATTTCGCCTAATTCCGAAATAGGTTATATTTATAGAAGTATATATTTTAACTAATGAAATTAATAAAGTAGCTTTAAGTTTTAATGATACTAAGCGTAAAATTAACAATAATCATATAAATACATATGCTTGGCATCATTATCAATTGGATAGTGGTGATGGTCAATATGAATTAGATATGTTATTAAATAAATTAGAAGACATCAACTAGAAAAAAAAAATAAGAACGAGTTGTACATATGAATAATAAACAAGATTTATATTTTAAGCTATATAGGATTAAAAACTAATACTTTTGTATATATCAATAAATAAATAAAATCAATTTAATTTAAAACAAAACTTTATTATGTCTTTAATTTAACATTAAATTGAACAAAAAGAAAAACAAGGTAAGTAATAAAATTGTATAGTAAAATAAATCATTAAATAACTTTCTGAACAATTCCTGCTAACGGGGTGTACTTCATCAAGCGATCATAGAGAATTAAACAATAAGCATTTGTGTTTGTAGGAATCGGAACCGCAGTCTCAAACTCAATTTTAACATCAATAGGCCCGCTTTTAACCATTTCATTTTGATAGCTTAGATCAATAACGACAATTGGGTTCTCCTTAAACTTTTCACAAGAAAGAAGTGGTTGTGCGGACTTCATATAGTAATTTTGTTGAAATTTTGCATACATATCATATAAAATAGCATAGCGGTTCTCTGTAATCTTTAAATTTAAATCATCGTACGGATAAGAATCTGAATTTAAATGTACTTTTATATTTTTAAGTCAGAATGAATATATTTCTTATTATTTTCTAAAGCGAATAATATAAATCTAGGCCGCTCTCTGTTTATTGACAGCTTAATATTCCAAATATGATTTCTTCCACCAGAGAATGTAGGATTAAAATAACAGTCCCAACTCCGAAATGCTATAGGTAAAGTAGTACCATCTTTAATAATCTTCATTATTTGTAGTTTTTTAGAGTCTGAAAGCTGTACGTGTGGAATTCTCCATGTTATATTTGTAATCGATAAACTAAGATTTTCATTTTCATCTGTTGAGTAATACACGTTCTCATCATTTGAACTCCGTAAAAGAATGAGTTCATGTTTACTATTTAATATTATTTTATTGAAGTCCTCGGCAAATCCCAACAGTGATTTTAGGGGTAAACAAAAATTAAATGTTTGCATATTTAAATCTCCAGAAACATTCCAACCGGCATTTCTCATCATATTGCTTTCAAATTCATTAAGTGAAACATAGTTTTTAATAGTACTAGACATCCCCAAGTATCGGGTACGATCAATTTCAACACCATTAATTTCATAACGTATTTCATCAAATAAGTAGGCAACGCAGTTATTCCTTAGTCTGATATTTGGAGAGCTTTCACCTTTCGTATTTTTTATATTTCCCTCCAAATATAAATAGCTTTCACTAGGAAGAACATATAAGTCTTGTATTGTAGAGTAATTCGAATCTCATTATTATTTTTAAATGATTGAATGTAGGGTACATAACTATGATAATCCTTTTTTATTATATTCTCATACTAAATGTTATGGAAACTCCTATTACAAGTTTCCATAACATTTAGTATATCAGACATTTTTCTTTACTTTTAACTGAAGTAATCTTAAAAATGCTTTATTTTCTTCTGCTAATTTAGGTCTTTTAGCTTTAACAGTTTCCAAAGGAATGTTTTCGTTAACGTTTTTTAGTTCGGTTTTATTGTAAATTATCATATTGGTCTCAAATGTAATCTAAGTGTCATTTCTTCACCTCTAAAGTTTATTAAACGATCCTCTTGATCAACAATCCAAACTTTGATATATGTTATTTCTTTCACATTCACTGGTAAATAGATTAGATTATTAGGGATAGCATCTAATTTATAACCTGGAGGAACGTCCACTGCAAACTCATGAAGTATATGTGCTGGAAAACTATTCATATATGCTCCCCTTATTATATTACATTTAACTTGTATGGCATTAACTTTTAAAATATTTACTGGTTGATTCGATAAATGTTTTATACTAGGATTTCGAGAACCACCATTAAAACCAAGAAATCTACCAATAGATCTTTTACGATCAAAGAAAATTGTATCATGCGAGGATGTTATTTCAATTTGTAGAGTGTTATTATTGGCTTCAATCACTAATGATTTTTTAACATTTTTTTCATTATATTGTGTGATTATATAATCAGCTATATCTTGCAACTCATAAGAACCTATAGGAATTTCAATTACTTTATCTCCAATATGAAAAAGATTGTTATCATAGTCTACATTGGGAATCGAATTGTATGAATGAAAATCAATTAGAGAACATTCATATTCCGCTGCCAATTCTATTGGTGGAAAGAAATTTGCCGTTAAAATTGAAGATTTTCCGCTTAGTGCTAATGTTATTGACATAGCGAATGATGGAATGTAAATAAAACAAAAAATGTAATGAATAGTTTTTTTATTTTAAGTATTTATTTTATTTGCTTACTTATTGCTAGTTTTTACAATATGTCAGCTTTACTTATCCAAGAATTATGCTGACTTGGAAATCCTAACCATTTTACATTGCTTTATCATTCTTGGTTTTTAATATTTTTTCAACTAAGAATATATTAGGAAAACGAGTGCGTAATAACTCCTCCTTGTAAAATCCACCTTTTATTTCATTTCCTTCATAGTCTTCTAATATAAATGTGATTGGATAAGTATTTTGTATCGATCTTATTTTAAATATTTCTGTTGTCCAATTTGGTGTATACCCCTTTTCAAATACGTGTTTATATTTACTAATACGTACATAGTCTCCAACTTTAAACCGCGAAGATTTAAATAGTTTTAAATAATTGTATGCAGTATTCAGTAATTGTTTTTCGTGTTCACGAGTTACATGGATAGGAGCCATTTTGATAGTTCCATGTATTTTTTTTATTATATTGATTAATCAAACCTTTATAGATACTAATCCATCTGTAAGATCCATTGCTACTAAACTCTTTCCACATCATTTCTTTTAATGTTCTATTGAAGCGTTCTACAATTGAAGCTTTCATAACACTATATGTAGAGTAATGATTTATTGAATGTTTTCTCATTAATAATCCAAACTCCTTATTAAAAAATTCTTTGCCATCATCTGTCTGTAAATTTTTAGGTATACGTTCCATACGAAATATCTTTCCAAATGCTTTACGAACTTCTAACGCAGTTTTTGACTTAAGTGATTCGGCCCACGCATACTTTGAAAATGTATCAATAACCGTTAGCATATATTTATATCCATTATTGCTTGTTGAATAATTGCCCATTTCGACCAAATCAGCTTGCCAGATTTCGTCAATCCCCTTCATTATAACTCGACGGCGTAAAAACTTTTTACGCGCTCGTGAATGAAGTTCATTTACTATTTCTCTCTTGTCAGTTGTCATGTCTTTATAGATTATGTGAAATTTTTTAAATTAGGTTGCTTATATTATGATAACTTAATTGGAGGTGGTGGTTCTAGCTTTTGTTTTTTTATAACATCCACTTTAGTGCTTTTAGCCATCCACGTGAAAATATAGTCCTCAATCTTATTAAGTCTTTCTTCGATACTGTTTATAAAAACTTTATTTGCACTATATAACTGATCCTTCACAGCTGCTTCAATAATTTTAGCATCTTTATCAACATCCTTTGTAAGCGAATCTTGCAATAATTTTATATTACTTGTAATTATATTTAATTGATATTCATATTCAATTTTAAGTTTTTCTATTTCAATATTTTTGGAAATATATTGTTCAATTTTATCAATTCTTTCTTTAAACTCTTCGCTTATATAATTTTTTAAATCTTCTTGTATACGTTTGATTTCTAAATTCACATGCGTTTTATTGACAGCATCAAATTCGTCCAACGGTGAAGCTATATTTATAATTCTTCTATTCACTACGTTTATATTGTTTCCATCCAGAATGAAACCAAATTTTTTTAAAAGTGTTTTCGTTTTTAACTCATTACTATGTTTTTTAAAGTAATGACCAAATTTATCAACAGTCATTATTAATACTACTATTCTATTCTATTATGTTTGATTCCTTTAATTCCTCAATAATTGATATTATTTCATTAGTATGGTTTTCGTTACCAGCTTGTCGTGATGCCATCAAGAGCTTTAATCGATCTACTATTTCATTAGGATCATCCCAGTATATATAGTTTGATTCATTAAGATTTACTTTCATTAAACCTTTACCAATGTGAGTAGTAGCAAATATCTTATTAATTATTTCCTTATATTTATAGCCTCTATTTCCTTTTAGTTGATTATTAGGATCGAAGTTTCTTCTGTGTGCATTTGTATCAAGCAGAATTCGTTTATATATATCTAATTCTGATGAGTCATAATGTTCTGGTCTTTTATGAAAGAGCAATGAGTAAAGACCAGGAGTTAACGCCCAAGATTTATTTCCAATCGTTATTTTTTCATTACTTAGCTTCAAATCTGAATTTCCAAATTTCCAGTCACCATTTTGATTTTTATGAGGTCCAAATATAGTATCAAGTTTCTTATTTTCAAATAAGTGTGTTAAATCAAATTGCACATCAGAGGATTGTGAATAAAGGATTCATTATCTAAATCAACATCTGCTTCTTCTTCTTTAACATCACTTGTTTTTGATAACGAATCAAAATGGTCTTTTTTCATCGGGGTGCTAGCCATAATACTATCTTTGTTTTTAGTTATAGTATCATGTTTAAAATTAGTTTTTACATCTCGAATTTCTATTGGTTTCAATACCCTTTCACTAGATAATTTAACTAGTTTTTGTAAAGGTTCTGTTAGGGGTTTAAATGTATTTTCTAACTTGTTGATTGTTTCTTCTTCCCCGCGTTTAATAGCTTCAAATTTCTTTTTTAAAATTTTTCTAGATTTTACCAATTCTTTCAATACATTTTCTTCCATGTTTGTGTATAAGAGACTTAATTAATATGAATACATTATCAAAAATTGTATTAGATCTTTAAACAGCTTCTTTAAACAGCTAAACAGATTCTTCAAACAGCTAAACAGCTTCTTCAAATAATTAAACAGTCGCTTTGTATAGCAAAACACTTAAACAGATTATTACTAACAGTAAAATAGCTATTGATTTGTGTTAAACAAATAACATCAATATTAATTTTATAGGTCTGAAGTAGTTTAACGATTAATTATGACTAAGCTTCAATGAAGACATCGAAGCCTTTTCTATAACGTCCATTACATATTTCATCATCTTTGTTTATTACCAAAAATCCATATTTATTCTGCCAACATTCTTTACATATGTCTTGAAACATTTTGAAGCTCATATCACTTCCAACGTGATCTTTATATATATGCTTAAGATTTAGTTCATCTTGCTTAAACATTATAATTAAGTTTGCATTATCACGTATTAAATGTTTTGGAATGTGTGTATATGTTTGACATAAATAAAAGGAATCGATATCATTGTGTCTCCCCATACAAAAATATGATCTAATATTATTTTGCTTTTCACATGCAACATTATCAAATATCATTACTGAATTTACTTTAGCATCATGAGGTGATAATACATCTTCATTTTCCGAAAATTTATATAAGCCCATACCCTTTACCGATGAAATTAGTTTCCTTAGATATTGATATTTAGGTTGATTTAGTGATTTAAAATAAATGTAAATGTTTCTGAATTTTAATCCATTAGGGCTTTCAATCAAACTAAGTATAACGTTAGTTTTTCCGCAACTAGATGGCCCCACTATTAATGCTCTTATAGAGTTTGGTAAAAGACAGCTATGTTTATTTACATTATTTTTTTCATTAAAATCCAAATTTCTCACTAAAATGTTTGAATGTTGTTTTATCCAACGCATCTTTGCAAATGAGGAGTAAAATAAAATAAACATCTTTATCTTTATATTAACTTGTATTCGCCAACTTACATATTTTCAGATATAAATTGTTATAAATGACGGTGTATACAAAGAAAAATGTTATTGGTAAACAGGTAGTTAGTGGAGAAGGACTAGTAAATAAGCTTATTAATTCGCTGCCAATTGAGCTTCACCTACCTGGTTATTAATTTTGTGGACCTGGAACGAAACTTGATAAACGTATCCAACGGGGTGATAAAGGAATCAATCCCTTAGACGCTGCTTGTAAAATTCATGACATTACCTATTCACAAAACACTGATATTTGTAAGCGACATCAAGCGGATAGAGAACTAGCCGAGAATGCTTGGAAAAGAGTAAAAGCTAAAGATAGCACACTTGGAGAAAAATTAAATGCTTATTTTGTTACTAACGCAATGAAGTCTAAAGTAAAATTTGGTTTAGGTGTTAAAATGAATAATCTTAAAAAAAACTTGTAAGCGAAACCTTTTTGCAATGCAATTAAATCAGCAACTAAAGTCTTAAAGAAAAAAAAACCTTTAAATGTTAAAAAGGCAATAAAAACTGCAAAAAAAGTTAGTGATGAATCATTTCTTGGGAAAAAATCTGAAATTAAAATTCCAAGAGTTATTACCGTACCCAAAATTGGGGTTATTCTACCTCTTGTACCTATATTTACAGCACTTGGAGCATTAGGTGCTTTAGCTTCTGGTGGCTCGTCGAAGGTTATTACTACAGCTAAAAATGGTAAGCAGCATTAGAGGCAATAGCAATGGGTAAAGGCCTCTATCTCAAACCTTATAAGAAGGGATATGGAAGATTTTATAATAAAACGAAAGCATCAAAAAACTAATACAGCAGCTACCCAATAGACCTCTCACCGATGTGGATTTGAAAACGTTTGGAAAGAAGCATATTCCTTGTTTTAGAGGAATTTATATGAGAGATACACTCCCTAAAACTCCACGCAAAACTGAATGTGAAATAATCAATTTAGACTCTTATAGATTAGATGGTTCACATTGGGTAGCCTACTACAAAAATAATGATTATGTGGAATATTTTGACAGTTTTGGAAATCTTCAACCACCTCTAGAAGTATTAAGATATTTAGGATATAATATAAAGTATAACTATAAAAGATATCAGAAAAGTAATTCTTTTATTTGTGGACACTTATGTTTCCAGTTTCTAATTAATTTTCAAATAAAGAAATAATAAAAATAAAAAATTAAATTTTTTTTTTAAATAATTTTTTCTCATTTATTTTCCATTCTTAAATATAATCTATGAATTTTTATATCAGTAATTATTTTTCTCTGCATTTTTTTCCGATCTCATAACAGAGGTGGGTAAAATCTATTGCTATATCGCTTTCATGGATTCCTTTAATGTCACCCAATAGGATTTCAGTCTTTCTCATCGTGGAGCACGTTGGTATGAAGTAATTGTAATAAAAATGTAATAACTGTTTCCTTAGAATTCCATTCCAACATAGTATTGATGTTAAAAATACTCCTATCCGAATTATTGATTTCACGTTTCAGGATCAATTTTTATTCTGAATTGTCCTTGCCGGACTATTAAATAATATATACCCTTTTTGTATTTGAAGGTATACTGCGTAGCCTCTTCGCTTGTATTTTCAATTAAGTTAATTGAATGTAAAAATTCTCGCTGAGAAAGCGTGTTAGTGATGTAGTCCTTATAGCTCATAAGGTGGAGCCAATCTTCTCGGCTGAATCCGATAAAATGTTTATCATTGTAGTGAAGCCATATCATCGGCTGAAATCCATGAATAGTTGAAAATCCGCAAACAACTTTTAATTTTAGATTTATAAAATATTCCATCTCAAAAACCACGTCATATATTTTAGGCTGACGTTCTTGAGTAAATTGAAGAGTATTTTTTATTATTTTATTCATTCTCTACGAAGCTCAATTGTTGACTATTGATTTTTCAGTTCGAAAGTCGCCTTTTAAAGTAGATTTAGAACCCTTGTTAATAAGAATATATATAAGAACTAAACTTATCAAAATACAATAATCGTATGTATGTATTTATATACTCGTATTAATAAGTAAGAATAATGCAATAAATAATTTTTTAAAATATGTAAGAATGTTGTTTTATTAACTATAAAATTCTAAAATATAGTAACTTCATCTTTATTATTCTTTATGATTTTCGGATGTTGATGTCAATAGGTTAAATAATTTTTTATACTGCTCAATAATTTTCATAACTTTTAGTTTGTTCTTATGAAAGAAATAACATCCACACATTCCAACTACATCTCCATTTGAATTATCATGGTCACAAGGTATAATGTAATTACTAAAATCTACATATTTATTTTAAAACTCTTCTATTTCTTGTAAATGTTCTTCGAAAAATTCATTTCCAAATTTTTGTAGAAACTCTTCAATAGTATTCATCCTTGTAGTTTAAAATTTCATTGAATACTGAATAAATAGATTAATCATAGTCAACTCTTATAGTTAGAATTTAATTAAAATTGTAAATAAAAAACAATACTTTTTGATTTCATTTTAATTTCCTTTATTTAATTTTTTTTTTATTTAAATGTATTATAAGGATAATAGTCTCTCATTGGAGGAACTGGCTTTAACTCCAACCTGCAGAATGAGCTATCCTTATCATCGTTCAAGGGAAATTTCGCTATCATATATGCACCCGTCGATAAGATTTCAACATCCTTATCACTCAGCGAATTAAATCTCTTAAAAAGGCATAGTATATTCGTCCCCAACTCTAGCACAACAGATTCTCCATATTTTGTTGTTATACGCTCTGCTCCTGTTATATGATAGTCTTCTAATTCCATCATATCCCTAATGCTAAGCCTCTGCCTTACGTTTAACTTGTTAAAAGATGCAATTAGTTCCGTGTTGGTGTTCATCGTTGTATAATTTATAGTAGACTATAGACCTTTGTTGGATTTATTTACAATTTATATAAAATTAGCGTAATAAATCGATATATAGTGGTATATGTTATAATATTTACATATATAGGTAATGCTTTATTATAAAACTATAAAAGAAAAAATTATTATAACCCTAAATTTTATTTAACTAAAGTAAGGAAAGACGATGTTTTTTTTTAATTTTTATTTTATACATATATATTTTTCAATTCATAAATTATTTTTATTATTTTTAAGTACATATGATCTTAAGTCTAATTTAAAAATTAATTTCCCTCATTATTTTATAGCCTTCTTCATCAAAGTAGTCCTCTACAGATAATATAATATTATCCCCTTCATCATCATAGAGGAATTCGAAAACTTCGTCATCGAAGTAGTTTTTATGATAACCCAGCTGGTTGTTGGGGATATCAAAATTAGCATCACTGCTTTCACTGTTAAAACTCAACGAGACACAGATGTATCCTTCCTCTACTTGGAAAGAAAAGGGGCTTATTGCTGATCCTTGTTCATCCACATCGTCAAAGAAAATTAAAATAGGATCCGAAATTAATTTTCTTATCATCCTGGAGTTCTGCATTATTTCTATTTAATACTTTTGTATATTTAATATTCTATATAACTTATTCCTTTAAGAATAAAAGAACGACTAAACACAAATAAATTTTTTATAATTTTAATCAACAATTTGATTATAAAATCAATCATAACATTGGATATGTTATTGCATTAAACCCATTGCATTACAATAGCACTAGATACTTTATATAATTTTAGGACTAACCCTTTTGCGAAGTGTGTATGTGTGTGTATGTAGCATGAAAACCACACTTATAAAAAGTATTTAAGTGTTCTACAAAGATACAAAATTTATTAAATTAAATCAAAACTAATAAGCAATTAGCTGTCAAAATTTATTACTCTTTGAAAAAAATTCCCTTGATCTATATTATTTCTATACACATACAATCATTACAAAATTAAAATATTTGACTGCAACTGTACTTTATTCTTCTTAAAAATCTTAAAAACATACATATCGCTTTTGTTTAACAAAAAAAAAAAAAAAACAAAAATCTAAATTTAATGAGCTTCTCCTAGATTGTTTATTATTCCTAATGTGTAAAATATTTATATTTATATCTGTAACTCCACTTGTTAGCATGTTTTAACACTTATCAGTATTTGTGTCTGCTGTGTTCATCTAGTCTATTTCTTTCATATATGTATATGAGCTTGTACATTGCACTAAACCTTAATCTGAATATCACGCTCATCAATATGTCAACCCATATCAACTAACACTTCACATTTTAATTTTCATAATTAAGAACATTACCACATGCGTAAAAACACAACCGATCTCCACACTTCAAGAATTTATTACCCTTAAAAAATTTCATCTCACACACACATATATCCGTCCACTTCTTAGTCTCTATATACACAGTGCATTATTAGAAATAGTTATTATGCTTTTAAAACCAAATGACCTACATTTCTTTCCACACACATAAGATCATTACACTCATAAATTCTTACTCAACTTGTCAATCCCTTTTTACACTTTCTTCTTTTAAACGATCTATAAATTTTATGGCTTTTTAAAAATCATTATCTTTGACTTTTATTACACTCACACTAATTTATTACTTTAATGACCCCCATTCTTGACCTTTTTACCCTTAATTGCTTTTTAATGGCTTTTCCTACATTTGGCATAGTACTCCCACCTACTATATACTTATAGAGACGTAAAAAATTCAATTGGCAGCAATGATTTTTGTTACTGCTGATTTTGAAGTTCTCGGAATTGGAAAAGATTAATATTGCAAACATGGGGTTTTAGCAGAATAGTGCCATATGGCACACATCGCGTAATTCAAGTAATTTAGTGAGCGAAGCATTTTTCAAACGAATATTTTTAAGTTATGTACCAGTTAAATGGCTATTATATTACTTTCTGTGGGGTTTCCCCCCGAGGATTTATTTTTATATCACTACCTTGACGCAGTGCTGTCGGAGAAAATAAGAGACCAGACGCCAGGGTTCCAAGAAGATGAATCAGGAAGAACAGGTATGTTTTATTATACTTTTTGAGGCCCGACCACAGTCCAAAAAACTGGTAGTATGGGAACCAGTAGTCCACAGAGAGCCTTTCTGTGGCCGGTTCTAAGTGAGGTCCCCTTCGAGTTTCACGAGGAGGCTGTGGTTTGGATCAATTCAAAGATGGTGCACTATTTGTCAACTGAACTGTTGCACTCTAAACAGGAGTTGGATGATTTCCAACCTCTAAACAAGAGGTTAGGATATGGTTTCGTCTTCTATGTTATATACATTGCTACTCATTAGCGTAAGTATTGTGCACTGTGCGATATTGTGCGATTATGGGATAATGGCATTTAAAGGACATGCTATTGGCGCTCTATTGCGCTTGTATTATCTAGTGTTCGGAATTAATGTGATGCAATAGGTGTGCTGGTCTACACATTCAATTTCACACGGTAGTAAGAACACCGTCAAATAAGGGCCAACATGAATAGGTGCTGACTTTAATCTTAATTACATCACATCTACGAGGATTATACAAATAAACCAGCTAAAATCCAGTCAGATTTACTGTGAAGAGTGTGTGAAAATTGAACCTCCGCGTTACGCCATATAAAGAAATAAAGTTTTCTTGAAATTTATATTTAATTTTTCTTAAAAATATGTTCTACATTTAAAGTAAGTTTTGTTTCATTTGCATGTCAATATCAATCTAACTTTTCGTACTTAAATTTTTTCAATTTTAGGGTTTCTATAGCAAAGAATATTTTAATGGTTATAATTTAAGTTCCCTGAAGAAGTAATGAAGCGAACAATTATTGTTAAGTGAAAATTATAAATTTCTTTTAAATTATTTTTTTATTAATTCCGAAACGTAACCTTAGATACAGATTGTCAAGATAACATTACTAATATTTTATGTAATTTTTTTGGCTTTAACAATATTTTTAGAAATTTTACTATCTTTTACATTCTTCTAATTTTTTCCTAAAAACTTCAAACAAATAATTGAATTTAATAACCTGTTTACATGGCTGGATACAACTGGACGCAGAATAACAATCTCACATCAAAATAATTTAAAATTTTGTTTAATGTTCATTATGGAACATTTTTATTTCCTGATTTTATTAAATATTTATGTAGGAAATCTTTAGTAAGCGAAGCCGGTGTTCGTTATACCATAGAGGAGAAAATCCTTGCGCCCGGCCGAAGGCCAGCTATGCAGGAAAACTTTAGAAAGTGATTAGAAAATTCTGCGCCCGGCCGAAGGCCGGCTATGCAAGAAAACTTTTGTAAGCGAAGCCGGTGTTGGTGTTTAGAAAGAAACATAATATTTCAAATTCACAAACTGATGTATTTAATAGTGTATTAATATAACAAATCGAAAAAAAATAATTCAGTTCCTAATGGGTTAAATTTTTTTTTTTTAATTTTAGCACCATTCGATGGATATTTCCAAAAGCTTTAAAATAATACCCTTATTGACCTAATATGTTCAAAAATTGAGTGCACTATCACAGTTTCATATCAAAAGTTCAAAGGCCCATAATTCGGAAAATAAAGGTGACCACCAATTTTTTTATTTTACATTTTCTTATAATTTTTTTAGTACTCGATTACGCTGTATAATTTTTTTTTAATTGGTTCTGCTTCACGGAACTAGACTTGTTCCCTGATTTTAAATCTATCAAACCAAGTGCTTCTTTTTTTAAGAAGATACACTCGGGCAATTAATGCCTATATTAATAGTGTTACTTTCTTTGGAAAGAGATAAATGGTTAGAATATACATATAGTAAAGCTTCACTGTCGGCAACATTGCAATTGCATGCTGTTTATTTTGCAGCGCAGCTGACGTTAAGTAGGCGCATTAATTTAAAGCCAGTATCAAGGTTGTCAAATTTTTTCACCTATTTCGCAAAAATCACCAAAATGGTTTTTTGTTAGATTTTGCTAACAAACTGCAGTTGAGCATGTTTGTGTGTTAATTTAAACAATTAATAAATCCCTAACGGCAATATGTCCTTGTCATAATTTCCGTTTTTGTTTTTGAGTCATTTTTAGTTTGCATTTTTCTAAGATTTCTTGCATTTGGTATTATATGCATTAATGTTGCTTTATGCTTTATGCTTTACGTTTTTTGATTTTTTTTTTTTTTGATGGATGACATTTTAGCTGCTCTTGCAGCATTAGGGCCTGTTTTAATATAAACAAAAACAAAAAAAATAAACAAAGGTTAATAACACTTTGTTCTTTCGCAGACTCCAATACAAACACTTGTTAAAACACACATACATATGTATATTTCTATTGTCTTACTCTTTTATATTTTCCTTCAAAACAATAAACTTTTTTGTAAAGAAATATTATGAAAAGGACCTAAACATGCACACATTTATCGCAATACGCGTTTGCACTTGCTTTATGTCATAAACAATGAGTCCTTAAACTTTCATCACTTTTAATTTCTTAATCTTTTTTGATTTTTGAAGAGTTTTTAATAGAAAAATAAAAGAACTGGAAAAACAGAAATACTTGAAAATAAAATATTAAAGTCAAAGGGAGTAGGGAATGAAATTAAACATTTCAAAATGCAAAAAGTGATTTTCTTTTTTTTTTTTTTTAATTAAAGAGATATAAATCCGAAGAAAATAAAATTAGACAAAATAGGTTTTTATATAGTGCTAATTGGACTTGTAACTAAATATTTTTTAGATACTTATTTTCATCTTATAAGGGAGATTTTATTGCTAAACAAAAGAGAGACTTTTTACAACTTTTAATGATGGTTGAATTTAGTCAGTGTGTTATAAATAAAGTCCTTTCAACTTTTTTTAGCATTTTCGAAGTTTTATGACTCTTGAAATTATGAATTTTACACTGAACCAAAAATTTACTTTAATTATGTAAAATCTGCTGTAAAAGTTAGTGATTAAGGCGGGAGGACTAAGTACCGCCGTCTTTTATCTTCAAAAGTGAACCACTAAATTTGACACAGGCTTCTACGAGAATAGCTTGAAGGAAGTTATTCAATATAACTTTTTTCTTATCGTTATTTAACAGGGTGTAAATATGATGAAAGTAGATAAAAAATCTTCACATAACCAGATAATTTGACTGATTTTAACAAAATTTTTATTCGTCAAACGATTCAATTTAAATTTTCTGTAGATATGTAATTAGACAATATGTAAACGGACAATTAATCGCAAAAAAGCCTGCAATATTACGGTAAAGGAAATCCCACAGTTCCACAATAAAGACCAAAAATCCCTAAAATGGAATTTTTACCCCCATATTTATAAAAAATCGAATATATTTGAAATCTATTTTAGAACAAATTTTTCAAACAAAATTTGAAATAAATTTCAAATAAATTTTATTTTTTATAAATATGGGAGTTAGTATTTTTCCCGAAAAGACCACACATGGACTACGGCTCTCATAACTTTCAGCTAAAATTCGGACAATATATAGCTATATTACAGCAGTCTGCTTTTTTCTAAAGTAAAAATTTTGATGTAAAATATGTCAGATTGAAAGATCTCTACAAGGATGATCCATTTTATACGAATTTTAGTTTAAACGTACGCACATATAGAGTTAGCTTTTCTTTTCTCGGTTTTCATTTAACACGGTTTGAAAATAAAAAAAAAAAAATTTACACGATTTTATTCCATTTAGCACGATTCAAAATCTTAGATTCTATTTGTAAAATTTATGTTTTGCGAAATATTTTCATATCAAAAATTAGAGGAATTCCCGTTTTTTGTATACAAGCATTTTTACTTGTTAGAGCAATTGAAATGTGTTAGTATTTTGTGAACTATCAATGCATCTCTAAAACAAGACATCGAAAATTACAATTAAAAAACTACAACGTAAAGCCATTGCTTTAGAAAACAAAATTGAAAATTTAGTTCGCCTTTGAAATGGAAAGGCTCAACATTACTTGGCAAAACATTCGGTTTAAATGAAGTCAGACTATAAAAAATTAAAATTAAAAAAATTTCTGGAACGAAATTATCTGTTAAGTCTTCATCATACACTAAAGATGCAAATAAACGGTACAAATACACATTATATGTACACGTTTATATGTATGTGTGAAAATAAACATGATTCCTTGTTCTTAAAAAAAATCTCGTTTTTCACTAATCATCTATTTTTAACCGACTTCAAAAAAGAAGGAGGTTATCTATTCGTCTGAATGTTGCTTTTTTTTATATGTATGTAACCGCAGAACTCAGCCATTTCAGAACCGATTTTAAATTTTTCTTTATTGGAAAGGTTAAGCTTTCAGGTTAATCCCATTTTACAATCAGTTCATTATATTAAAAATTAAAGGGTGTCCCCATACAACAAACATGTTTTTTACGTGTATTAAGAACCGTAAAGGGCACCAAATTAAAATTTTAAAAAATTTCGTGTCGGTATAGCTTCCAACAGCAGAAATTGATAAAAAAAAAATAAATTTAAAATTTATAGGTGACGTAATTTGACCTATTTGAGCCTATCTTTTGAACCGTTATAGGCAAAACCTTGAAAATTTGACAGAATTTCGATTACTCTGACCGTTATAATAAAATGTATAAAAATTCTAAATTTGAAAGGGTGCTCCAATAGTTCATTTAATTTGATGTATATGGCCACACTTTTGAACAGTTGTACATAGACCGCTAAATTTTCAAAGAACCTGTATTGCTAAGTCCGCTATTCAAATTTTATACTTTTTGTTAAAAAAGTATAAAATTTGAATTTGGAAATAAAAGGGTGTCCCAATAGTTAATATAATTCTATGTATGTGGCCAAACTTTTGAACTGAAATTTACAAGGAACCTGTATTGCAAAGTCCACTACAGTAGGTATACAATTTGAATTTAGAAACTAGAGGGTGTCCCCATAAATTATGTATGTTGATCTATATGACCCTATCTTTTGAACCGTTAAACACAAACACTTGAAAATTAGGCAGAATATCTAGTACTTTCTCTGGTATCTTATCAAGTATAAATATTTGGAATTATAATGTAAAGGGTGTCCCAATAGTTCATTTAATTTGATTTATATATGGTTAAACTTTTTAACCGTTATATACAGATAGTTGAAATTTACAAAGAATTTTTGTGGCCAAATCCTCTATAACAACAGGTTTTTAATTTAAAATTGTAAATGAAAGGGTGCCCCAATAGGTGATGTTGTTTGGTCTATGTGACCCTATTTTTGAAACCGTTATAGACAGAGGCTTGAATGGTGTCCCCATAAAAGACGGATGCTGGTGAAAATAGCTTAAATTTTGAACAGTAATGCTTGACATTCACATAGTCTTTATTTTTTCCGCTTATTTTCGCGCATCTATTATTTGGTTTAAACCTAATTCTTAAAGATTACTTCTTACATTTTTAGTTTATAATTGCTGTTTTGAAGTCGATTTTTTTTTGCAAAAATTATTGTATATGTCTTTTTTTACACGGTTTTTTTAACGGATTTTTCTGGAACCAATCTACAGTGTAAAAACAGAATTAGGTGTATTTCTTTATTCTAAAAAACATTGATGGCACTTTATAGGAAAAAATGCAAAAATTTTGGATTTTGTTTAATTGAAAAATTGCTTGCTAACTACGATAGAAAATTTAAAAACTTTTGTAAAAATTGTACACAATATTTTGGAACAATATGCACTAGGGTAACGAAATTTCAAAAATTTTAATATTAAAATGCTTATGACTCGATGATTTTAAAACATAATTTGTAGATCAAAGCTCCAATTCGTAGGTGTTAACTAAACTTTTAAGGCCATGTATAATATATAAGAAATGGAAAACTGTAAAAGAATTTGAAGTTGCGAGGTGCCCAAATTTAAGACCTCAGAGCGCCTTCCTTGGGAAGTATAAGGTACCCAGCTCCAAAACTTAAGCTCAAATACTCCTCTGCTATGCTCATGTCAATTTTGAATTAATCGACCTAACCCTTTACAAATGGCTGAGTTATTTAAAAAATATTTGTATTCTGCCCCATTGTGTTATAGTTAAATTTTACGCATTTTTTCAATTCTACAAGCCTTAATATAAAAAATAATAATAAATAATATATAAGAAAAAGGAATATAAATTTAACTAATTGTATGGGTTGTTTTTCTTAGAATGTCTCACTACTGTTTTAACTAAACTTTTGTTAATTTAGCAGAATTTTATTAGCTTTTAGCTTAATCTTTATTAATTCTATTAATCTATTAATTTGAATAAAATTGGTTTATATAAATAAATCGTTTATTGATTTGAGTTTTGTAGCAAGGGTTCTACTAATTATTTTTTCGTTAATATTACCTACGAAATTTGGTTCAGTTGGCCGTTAGAATGCGCAAAATGTACAAGCGCTGCAAGGTATCTGCATGTTACAAAAATGATAATATAAGATAAGATAACAAGAAGTAATATAGCTTCTTTTGGCCAAAAATCTGAGAGTTGATCGACAAAGATTTTCAAAAATCTGTGTAGCCGGCTATTAGTAAGACTCTTCGGGGAGTAATATGGTGGCTGTTGAAGGGTGATTTAGTTGTTACATAATAGAGGCACCAATAGCGTATGAAGAGTTTAAATATTCTCGAACTTCTAAGAAAGGGGTATGAGCAGCCAAGTTCTGAAATTGCAAATTGTTGTTTCGTGATATGCTATAAGGGCGTTGGTATTCGCATTATTTTCAGCCAGCAAGATCGGCGTTAGGTTAAGGCAACACGTCGGGCAGTGACGTAAATCTGTAGCACATATGTGCACATTAAATAATATGATTGTTTTAGTAGGAATAACTACCCACACAGAAAAAAATATTTTCACCAATTAAAGGTTTTAATTGGTTTCGATTAAAATTTAATTAAATACTAGCTGTGGCCGTCAAGTCGTGGGTGTCCTGACAATATTTCCATCGATTTTGCTTTAAGTATTCCACACTAATTGTAAGACTCTTACTTTTATAGTGCTTAAGATATGGTTTATGTATTTACTTATTGTAATACAGAGTTTTACAGAGGTGTTCAAAATATTTAAATAAAAATGTAATTCCACAAAGTAAAAACACAAATCAAATACAAATTTTATTTTGTTGGCACCTAATGTTTTAAATATTCCACTTTCGAAAATAAAGGGTGTTCAGCCGTGTTTAAAATATCCCAGTTTTAAACCGAAAATTTCAGTACCATTAAACCGGAAATTGCGTACTTTCACTGCTTTTTCTTCACTTTCTCTTAGAAATGAGATATTTTTTGCGAAAAAAAGTATACGATATCAAAATTATGATGCTAAAGTACCTCCTTACAAAACTTTGTTAAAAGCCCTCCTGTCGCTATTACGTGATGTGAACACAAATGAAAATCAGACAGACGAAAATTAGTTACTATTGTATTATACGTATGTATAGATTCAATTATTTCTTTAATTACGATTTTTGTTGTTCTTTTTTAAGCAAATATATATTTTAATCAATTCAAAATTAATTGAACTTTAATTTAAAACTAATTATAAACTTTAGTTGGTGCAAAAATTGGTTTTTTGTGTAACTTGTAGTTATACCAATCTAGTGTCAGTAATGTACCATAACAAAAATGATGATTAAGGGTAAATATTTATTTAAGTTATTATGAAAGAGCTTCATGACTTAAGGAAAAGTCAGTAACAATGAGAAGTTAAATTAGTAAGGCATTCTTACACATAACTCCTTCCTTTATAATTTTAGTACAAAATCGTAATGACGATTACGGCAACAATGTTAGTAAATGATTGTTAGAACTGAATGCTATTTCCTTTAGGCATTTCGTTAGAAATATACTAGGGGTAGGTTAAAAGGGTTACTTGTCTTTGAGCTGAGTAAGCATTTTTCTTTTTATTATTTAAGGTTTAAATGCCACATCCAGCCAAACATGTTGAATTAGCAGAAATTAACTTGGAAAATCGAGATGTTTGCTACAAGCAGATAATTTTTTGCTGTTTGTCTTTTGAAACGGCTGTTGCTAGCAACCACTTTCTTAAGTTAAAAAAAGTTGATATGAAAATGAAAAGCAAAAGTAATAAAAAATATCTTTAAGAAAAAGTTTTAAAGTTCTTAGTTTCGTCGTTAAAGATTTTAACCCCAAAAATTATTAATAATTTTAACCATTATTTTGCGTAAAGAATTAAATCTGCTTAATCTGTGTTTAATGTAACTGTTTTTTTTTTTGTATTTTAATACAACATATTCACCGCAAAATGGAATTATTGAAAAACCCTAAAGTAATATTTAAAAGCTTATACTTGCAACACTTTCCTGAAGAAAGATAGATTTCAGAAAATGTATTTGACACATCTAATTTGAAAATACCGTATGGTAGTTTATACACATTTTTATTCAATAAACCTTTACGACCATACACATACTACATATATAGATAATAAATAAATAGTCTTGAACTACAAATGGCCTATAAAAGAATTTTTTATACGAAACTTGTACGGACATTTGTTTTATAAAATTTTAAACATAGGACTATATCATCGTATCTTTATTCTCTCGTATTCAAATATTTGCTTTAATTTTTAAGTCCTAAAGTAATTTAACCTAAATCATTTTATAATAGCATAAGTGTGTGTGTGTTAAACGCCAAAATCAGATGATATAATTCTTTTAAAACAGTTTTATCCTTAGAAATTTTGTATGCAACTTTTTCAGGTTTTTATTCTTTTAAATTTGCAAACGGAAAATAGTTTTAAACGGATAAGAGGTTAGTATGCATGTATGCACTCATTCAATCGTTTATTTATTTCATCTCATGCTTGTATTCGTATGTGTCTTCATACATATAGAATGGACTTATAAAAGGAGGTTGAGTTTCATGGCACCCAAAGGTCTCATTATAAAATGAACATTTCACACTTTGAAAATTTCATTGAATAATCGCGCACAACATAAAATTGCAAACAGTGAAAACTCTTAGAATGGAAGTTCAGAAATTAGAAGGCATAATATAAACAGGAGGCGAATATTTTGAATTCAATTTTAATGGGAGGAAATTGTTAAATTTCGCCTGGCGTATGGATTCCATTTATTTACTGTAAAGGCTTCTTCGCGAATAATGAAGCATACCCCGGCAGATAAATTTTATTCCAGCCCTCCTTTCGTTGTAAGTTAACACCTGATCTGCAAATGAAATCTAAGCTTATAGATCAACAATCTACCACCGAAATATTCTTCTTGGCTGTCGTAGCCTGATTCTAAAATTTTGATTCTAACAAGACAAAAATGTTCCCATCTTACAAGTAGCAACTAATTTATATGCTAATTTTATTTTTGGCTGTCGACTCGATGTTACCTGATAGATTGTTTGTAATTCGCTGAAGAATGTACAAACTTTTGTTTATATAAAAGTTTCTTTAAGTTAGAAAAATATATACGGAAGGGGGTTTTCCAGGCTGACCACTATCTCTACCATTCTGTTTTAGCCCTTTTCATTCATTAATGGTATTCTAGTTGTAATTTAAGACTAATTTACTGTCATTAAGTCGCATGCACGCAAAGAAAAAACATGGTTGAGGTAACCATAATCTTCGAGCAACATGTTATAGTTGAATTATATGGTTATATTCAAACCATATTATTATAAACCATAATAATAATATTGTTGTCATTGGAACATATTATTGTCTTGCATAAAAATAACATTGTAAAATACAACCAGAATTATGCTTATAAAATAAAATATAATGTGAAACATGTAAATGGTTATATGTATGTGACAACGTATGAATATATTTATAAATTACAAAAAATAAATACACGAATATTTCCATTTAGACTTACATACATGTTTTGATATTTTCTGTTTACGTTTTTATATGTTTAATATTTTTAATTCAAATTTATAATTTATAATAAAAAAAAATTTATTTGTTGACAACAAATCTGTACTTAATGATTTTACGGTTTTAGGTGAAACGATAGCTTACACACATATTTCTGAATTGAAAAAAGGCCAAAACCACAATATGTATTTTTAAAGCCAAACATTATTTGTTTATTTTTAGTCATACTTAACATACTATGTTTGGTAATAATATATTATGGTTATAAATATAATTTTATTTTTAAATATTAAAAAAAATATGGTTGAAATCAACCATGTTGTTTTTTTGGTGCGTATAACTTTTGAATGATTAACTGTTAACAAAAACTTGTTTATCGTTACCAAAGTATTGTTTCAAATAACTATAACTTATTCAAAGCAAACATGTATTGTTAGAGAGAACATAGTGTGATTGCCATGACCATACAATAACCATGTTTTTTCTTTGCGTCGCTAATCTTTTCTTTTGATTCAAATGATTTTAGTTAAATTACATGCCTTTTTACTCGTAACTGCAAGCATTGGTTTAAGTCTAAGCTCCTCCATAGTATGCACTTCATATTTCTGGCCGTGTGCTAAGCCTAATATTATGAAGAGCTGGACATTTACATAGAATGTGCACTAACATCTCATTTACAATCTGTTAGTAGTGCCTTCTTCGATTTTCGTCTTGAACTGGTGATAGGTTAGGTTTTCATGAATAACGAAGTTATCAAGCTTAAGGTACCCTGATTTTATCGTAGCAACTTTATCGTCATGATGCAGCATAACTACTCCTCAGGGATGTCTTTAGGGATTTAGCCGTTCATCAAAGGCAAAGCTTGTCCAGCAATGACAGATATACGGTCCTATTTGTTTCTAACTAAAATTGAATTTATAAACTTCCTATGAGCAACAAAGGAAAGATTTCCGCCCACACAGAGCTTCATAGTTGCAGGTAAGTCGATACCAAAACTGAAGGCAAACAGTAATCCGAAATTCGCATACAGTTAACTGCAGTTTAAGCATCCCCAAAATATGCTGATCCACCATGGATTTAGGTATTTTTAATAGAAAAAAAAATATAATTTCTCTCCGCTCGACTTAATGTAGCCTGCCTTTTTGCAGAGACAAAATCTCACTAGGAGCCTATTACTGACCACCACTGCTATAAAGAATATGTCAAAGTTCTTACTATACACTCACTTACGTTTACTTATATGTATGTGAGAAAAATTAATTCGAAAATGACAAAATTAATTTGATTGATTGATTTGTAGATACAAAGTATTCACGTATGCCTTACTAATTGAAAGAATTAAATTCCATTTGTTTAAAGAAGTGAAATTTTAATCTTGATTAATATTATGCAAGTTACATTTTCATAGTTAACTTTAAGTTTAATTCAACTAGAAGATGCAAGTTTATTTTAAAGTTTCAATGTTATACCGGAGCTTTGGTTGACTACAAACTAGATTATATTCAGCCTGTTTTCATGAGGATCCTAATAAACCTTCTTAGGAAAAGGACTTTTTTATAAAAACTTAATTGAGGAACAACAGCGTGATGATTTTTTTTTTAAAGATAAAAACATCAAATTAACTTGCCCATATTTCTACCAGTCACTGTCTCTAATACCTTATGACCACAGAGAGAAAAACTGACTTGTCTGTATGTTGAATTACCAACTGTAATGACATCCAATGATAAAATGTTAATTACGACGGTGTTAAAATGAAACCAACAAACCGTAAAAAAAACTACTTAAGTGAATTTTTCTAACGGCCAGTGTCCTTTTTATAAGGCAAAAATAGTTTTTGCCATTGTTTGAACAAGAAAAAAAAAAAATAAAGAAAAGCAAACATAGCAGATAACAGCAAAGACCACCGTGTAATTATAATAAACTGAAACTAAACGAAAAAGAAGAAAAATAATGCTAATTTTCTTTTGTATATAAACGTTTAATTTTTTATCTTTTGTGGAAATTTAAAACCGGCTAAAGATAAAAGGTGTTGAATTTTTTCCTTGGAAAAAAATTAGATTTTGATTGAATCATCCTATTAAATACAATTCTTGTTATTTTTACCTATTTACATTTTTACCTCAGTGGATTCGTCAATAAGCAGAATTACCGCTTTTGGGCGGATGATAATCCAAGAGTGATTGTCGAAAAACCTATGCACCCACATAGAGTGACAGTTTGGTGCAGTTTATGGGCTGGCGGCATCATTTTTTCTAAAATGAGGCCCGTCTGGCAGTTACTGTGAATGGTGTTCGCTATTGTGAGATGATAACGAACTCATTATGGCCCGAATTGGAAGATATGGATGTGGACAATATATGATTTCAACAGGACATTGCCACTTGCCACACAGCTAACGAAACAATGGCTCTTTTGCGCGACAATTTCAATGGCCGTGTTATCTCATGTGGTGACGATGGGAATTGGCCGCCAAGATCATGTAAGTTGACACCGTTGGACTTATTTCTTTGGGGTTATTTGACAGAAACGGTGTACGTCGATAAGCCAGCAATTATGCTTTAGCGTCATCGAAAATTTGGCTATTTGCCCGATATTTTGTTCCATGCATAATTGTACCATACCAGTATTTTCAAAATAAAAATAAATGACAATAATTTCCTAAATAATTTGTGTTTTATTTAAAACCAACAACGGCCCTTAAAATTTAACCACCCTTTATATACATATATATAATTTTAACTTCTTTCATCTTAACGTTTATATGTTAATAAACGTTTCCTAGTAACTTGTGTTGCATTAAAAAACCACAAGATATCTGCTGTTGGCATGTATTTTCAAATATTGTTCGATTTGAAATTAATCAATTGTTTAGATTTTATTCTCAAAAAATACACTGAAAAAAAGTTTACTAAATTTTATATTTAATTTAAATTGTTAATAGAATTTTAAGTTTTTACAACTTTTTGTAAAAGTTTTGTTTAAAATGATTTAGACAAATATTCTAAGTCTTGAAGATAACAAATGTTTTCTATCCCAGTCTACCATCGTTTTAAATTAAAAATCTAGAAAATAGAGCTTCATCAAACAACAACATGTTCATTGCAGTAAATACTGTATTTCATGTTATCATTTTCTCAATATCCGTCGAAAATGCATTTACATTCACCACTATAATGAGCAAATCACTTAGCAAACCTTTGCGAAACGTATTTTCGCAAAATATAATTTTGGGTTCTTATTGTTTTACATTAATGTACAATTTATGTTTAGGACCAAAAACAATAGAAAACTACATGGCTTAATCCTTTTCATTCTATCTGTTATGTTTTAGTTTTACTCACTGCAAAGAAAAACAAAACAAAACGAATGCAAACGTTTCCCTTCGTTTATTTTTGTACTCTGTTTTAAATTTAAATTTTGTTTTGTGATGCCCTAAGAACTTTGCTTCAGTGCATTTAATTTATTTTTGATATATTATTTTCAGCCTCAATTTATTTTTATTCGTTTTAGATATTTCTGTAGAGCCTGTCGTATATTCAGAGGAAACACATGCATTCTGTGGTTTTGTCTGGTTATGAATTATAATTTTTATACACAAATATTTACGATTGTTTTCTGCAGTTTCTGCTATATTGTTAGTGCAATAGGAGACAATAATAATAGGAATTATTTATCAGCATATCTGAAATATTTATAAAATAAATTCACATACTTGCTCTTCTCGTTTTTGCACATACACTTTGTATCTTTCTAACACGCACATTAACAGTCCTTTGCTGATATATGTGTATTTGATTATGTCTCAGTTCGTGTGCATCAGAGTGACAAGTTAGTAGAAAATTTATATCACACATTATTTTGGTTGAGTTAACAATATGATTTATGACCACAATAGAGTGGTTTTTTAAAACTATTGTTCAACTTCAATGACAAAAGCACAAAACTACTTTTTAAAGTTATATTAGATTCAAATTGATTCTTTTATTTTATCCTGACTTGAATTCATTTTCGAATATGACAATTTTATTAGAAAACAGGAAAAGGATACATTATATATTAACTTCGAATTTGTTTTTGTTCACGTCAGTTGATTAATTAAGGAAAAAAAATTTTTTTGTTTACAGCTGCTATAACTATTTACAAGCTTATTTATTCTTAGGCCGATGTCACCAAAGTCAACTTAACATAGATCATCTCTTTAATTCAGGAGGATCTAAGTCTTCCGCTTTGAGGATAAGATCAGTGTGTTTCTTAGTATTCATAAGCATTCTAAATAAAAATATTTTTTAAACCTCATACTCTGTTTAAATCCAATTCAATATCCAACTCTGTTTTGTATTAAAATAAAAAGTGCCTATAACCCATATGATGTGAACATAATCTAGCTCAAGTGTTTAGCACTATAAATGAAAACGCATTTATATATATAAAACTAAAAACAATTTGATTTTAAAGAATATTTGAATATTAACCACAAGGAAAAAAACTGAATGTCAATTTATATGAAAATTTTTAAAATCATAGATATTACGTCATCTTTTGCAAAAGGCTTAAAAAATTCCCCAGGAAGTTGTACAGGTTCTCCATATAATATTTCCGCGGACGAAGTTTTAAGGTCCTCTTTGAGACTTGCTCTTAAACCAAGTAGTACTGAATTTAATGATACTGTCCATTGATTGTTTTCTGCACATATAAGACCAGCTTTTAACGTCCGATGAAATCGTTCCACCATTCCGTTAGCTTGCGGATGGTACGATGTGGTAAAGTTGTGAGAAATCCCCAAATTCTTTGTTATATCTGCAAACATATGGGAGGTGAATTGGCTGCCTCGATCAGTTACTATAGTACTTGGCACACCAAAACGACATACCCAACCATCATAGAAAGCTCGAAATACAGTTTCAGCTTTTATATCTTTTAAAGGAAAAGCTTCTGGCCATCGACTGAAACGATCAACACATGTTAATAGATATGTGTATTCTTCGGATGGAGGTAAAGGCCCCACGATGTCCAAATGCACCATTGAAAACCTGCTGCTAACAATAGGGAAACTTGCAATTTCACTCTTAGTGTGTCTTGTGACTTTTGAACGTTGACAATCATGACATCCTCTTGACCAATCATTGACATTTTTGTTCATAGATGGCCAAAAATACTTTGAAGAAATTAATTTTCGAGTAGCTCGTATACCCGGATGAGAGAGTGTATGAATATTTTTGAAAACTAACATTCTAAACTCCTTTGGAATGTATGGACGAGCTACGCCAGTAGACACAATAAATTTGCTTGTCTGTATTTGGTATTGTGACGAGAACAAATTTATTCTTACCTTCGGACTGCAGTACACCATGTAGTTCGGTGTCTTCTTTCTGAGCTTGACTCAATTTCTCGTAATTTATAGCATGAATTTGAATGGCTTCAATACGTGATAGGGCATCTGCTATGGTATTATTCGTACCTGATAAATGCCTTATATCCGTGGAAAATTGTGCAATAAAGTCCAAATGATTTCTCTGCCGAGGCGATGCTTTGTCTAATTTCTGCTTAAACGCAAATATTAAAGGACGATGATCCGTGTAAATGCTAAATTGTCTTGCCTCCAACAAGTGACGGAAATGGCGAATGGCTTTGTATATTGCTAGAAGTTCACGATCATACGTACTATAATTCTCTTGGGTAGAGTTCAACCGTTTACTGAAGAAACCAAGTCGTTGCCAAGAGTCACCAAGCAATTGTTCCAACACTGCACCTACGGAAAAATTCAATGCATCAACTTTAGGAGCCATTTTTGCATTAGGAGCTGGGTGCGATAATAATGTTGCATCAGCTAACGCCTTCTTACAATTGTTAAAGGCATTGATAGATTCTTCAGACCAAGGAATTTCACGGTTATCGTTCTTCTTAGTTGTTCCTTTCAAAAAATTATTCAGTAGTGCTTGAGAACTTGCGCCATGAGGAAGGAATTTCCGGTAAAAATTCAACATAGCCAAAAATCTTCTTAGTTCCTTAACCGTTTTTGGTAAGGGATATTCATTGATGACTTTCACTTTCTCTGGAAGTGGACTAATCCCATTTGATGTAACGTGATGTCCAAGGAAATCGATTTCAGCAGCACCAAAAACGCATTTTGCGGGATTAACTTTAACTCCAAACTCTTTGAATCGCTCAAAGAGAATTTTTAGGTGTTCAAGATGTTCCTGTTCAGACCTTGAGTAAACGCAAACATCATCGATATAGACGAATACAAAATCGAGAGCTCTGCAAACCTCGTCAATAAACCGCTGGAAGGTCTGTGGAGCATTGCACAGCCCAAAGGGCATTCTCACGAACTCGAATAGCCCAAAGGGAGTGATGACTGCAGTCTTTGGAATGTCATCCGGGTGGACTGGAATTTGATAGAAAGCTTTGATTAAATCTAATTTAGAAAAAATTACCGCTCCGTGGAGGTTCATCTGAAAGTCGGTTAGGTATGGTACAGGGTATTTGTCAGCAACGGTGATCTTGTTTAGGGCCCTGTAATCACCACAGGGTCTCCATTCACCATTAGGCTTTGCTACCATATGAAGAGGATTTGCCCAACTACTGTTGGAAGGTCTAACAATTCCCTTATCCAACATGTACTGGAATTCATTTTTAGCTGCTTTCAATTTAGCTGGGTCTAGTCGTCTTGGTCTACAAGAAATGCTTGGTCCATTAGTGACAATGTGGTGATAAGTACCATGGTTAGAATCAAATGTGTCAGATGTTGTGAAAATTTCAGGATACCTCTTCAATAAATTATGGTAGGAACTTTCACCAGAAACCATTTTGATACCAACAAAGTTGTCATTAATTATACTGCCATTTGCTTTAAGATTGGTTGTACCATCAACTAACACTTTTTTCTTTAAGTCAGGAAGAAGATGGTAGTGACGAAGGAAATCGGCACCAATGATAGGGCGGGATACGTCTGCAAAAATAAACTTCCACTGAAAACTTCTGCGCAGACCTAAATCTAGGTGGAGAACAATGTGACCATAGGTTTTGATTTCTGTGCCATTTGCAGCATACAGCGAAAGTTTTTGAGGCGACATACGATTTTTACAAGGGTACACTGAAATTTCAGCTCCTGTGTCAACCAGAAATTGAACTTTAGAATGTTTCTCGGTTACATATAAACGACCATTATATAATTCATCAATACAAGCGGTCGAAGAACTTGTATGATTAAAATCTAGTTTTTTGTAGCTTCGAATTTGCAAGGTTTAATGCATTTCTGTGCTTTTTCAGCGAAACGCCAATGATACTGACATAAACCTGGCTCTTTTCTATTTCTCGAAGTTCCTCTTGAACGGGATCGTGCACGGGATGTTGAATGGTTTTCGCGATGCAAAGATCTGGAGCGTGTTTCCAGGGCATCAATACGATTTATAATGCTGTCTAACTTACGTGAAAAATCGTCTAGCTTAGGAGGAGGAGAAACTTCGGACACGAACATTGACGAAGTACTGGAAAAAGCTTCAACAATTTTATCGGCTTGAAAAGCTAATTTATCTAGGTCACTGGTCTCACAAACGGCCAAAATGGTTTTCACTTTATCTGGCAAACGTTCCAAAAACAAAGTTTTTAAAATTTCATCGCTAACCTTACCGCTAGAAAGAGACTTCATCCGCTGCAGATAATGGGATGGCTTCTGGTCACCCATATCCATACCACTTAATAAACGTTTGAGCTGATGTTCAGCAGATTCAGCAAAAGATTTAATAATACGAGCTTTAAGAGCTTCATATTTGTTAGACGGAGGTGGAGAAATTATGATATCCTTCACTAAATATAACACTGACTGATCTAAACTCATCACCAAATATTCAAACTTTGTGGAGTCTTGCGTTATTCCACACAAACGGAAACATGTTTCAACCTGATAGAACCAAACCTCTGGTTCATCTTTCCAAAATGCTGGAAGCTTTGTTTTTTTTGCTGAAGAGATTTCGGGAACATTTACTGGCTCCGCCGGAGGTTGTGTTCTAATTGATGGTGGCGCGTTTTGAGATGAGCTCTCTGCTGGTGTATCCCCAAAAACTGGCATGTTGATTGATGATATTTATCCAAATATTCTTGTGAATCGTCGGGTCACCAATTATAAATGAAAACGCATTTATATATATAAAACTAAAAACAATTTTATTTTAAAGAATATTTGAATATTAACCACAAGGAAAAAAAACTGAATGCCAATTTATATGAAAATTTTTAAAATCATAAAAAATGAAATATTGATTTAAAATATTTTTAAAACTTAAAGTAGAATTTGCAAAGTAGTAGGTAGAAGTACCTACAGCACGTTGACTATTGACGCATGCTCGTGACCATGCTGCAATAGTCTTGGCAATATCAATTTTCTGATATGTATTAATATCAATTTTCTGATATGTATTAATTATCTTTATAATAATGCAAATCACAGGGCTCTCCTTCCTCGGTATTACCACATAACATACCCAATTGGGTATGCCGCAGAGGCGCTGCAACACTGTTCTAAAAATAATCATAACGTGCAATTGCAGTGTTGCCATAAATAAAGCTTCACTATCACTAACCACTTATCTCACCTACTCCTATCTCTTTCCAAGTTAAGTAACAAGGTTTATTATAGGCAATAATTATCTGAGTGTTACTACTCTTCAAAAAAAAACATGTATATCGTAGCGTTTCTTCTTTAACCACATAAGCACCATTTTTTTCGAAATTGACTTTTTTGGTTTTTAAGGTAGAAAATAACATTTTCCACCAGACTACAGTCTCATCTCAACAACATTGTATGACAAAAAAAAAAAAATAAATGAAGCTGTTTTCAAAACCTCGTGTGCCCCAAACAAATAACATTTGCATGCAAACTGCACTGTTTTTTATATCCTTCACCACAGGTGGAAAGGGTATATATAAGTTTGTCATTCCGTGTGTAATTTCTACAATATTCATTTAATACCCCATAAAGTATATATATTCTGCATCCTTATTGATTAAGCGATGTCTGTCTGTTCGGCTGTCCGACTGTCCGCCTGTCCGTGTTCGTGTTGTAATGTCATTTTCCAAGGCACCAGATGAGATACAAAAAATTTAAGCACATCAATCTGTCAGGTATAGTTTCGAAAATTTTGGGATCGCAATTCAGCAACATCGGATCATTCCTTTGGAGGCTGCGGACCAAAAACCACGCCCGCATATATTTTTCTTTTTTTTTTTATTTTTTTTCGGCTTTTATAATTTTGCTTTTTTATTAAATAAATATTAGACCGCGATCAATAACCCCCTGCGAGGGGTGATTTTTGTTTGTTTTTAGGTTGGTAGCGTTTTTCTGCTTTGATTTATATTAAAGACCTTTATATAAAGCAATACACATAGAGGTAGCCAATGGACCCACAGGGTACCCACTGGTAAATATTAGCAGCCAAAAAGCCACTTGGGGGGTCAGTATGAGGAAATTTTTTTAAGGATATTCTTTGCATTAGTCTGACCATTCTAACACAATATAGATTGCAGGAAGGACCTAAATTTAAAAAAAAATCTAAATATGTTAATTTCATTTTTTTTTTTATGTTTACAAGAAAATTTAAAAACATTTTCAAAAAGATATTTTTACAGAAAAATAAATTATAATTTAAATAAAATTGCGAATAAAATTTTCCAAAAATTTTTTTTTACAAACAATTTTCGAAAAATTAAAAAAAAATTCAATATATCTATGAAAATCATGAGTGTAACATAACGTATTTTTAATATTAAGAATATATGTACAATGTACATATGTAGAGTAATATATTTTTTAAATGCATTTGATTTTTAAATAGATGATATCTCTGTTTTAAAACCTAGATGCATTAAACTCGTAGACATCATCAGGATACCGACTACAAACTGTGAAAAATACATTTGTTTATAGACAGCAAAGCTACATGGCTACACGACCAACGTTGTGGCTGCAGTTAACTTAGGCTAATTTCTATTTTTGTATACGGCGATTTTATTTTATTCAACCAAACAAAATGTCACAAAATTATAAATTACAAATTTATATACAAGCAAAAATTTTGGAGAGAATATTAATTAATAATAAATTTATTATTTTTTGAAAAAGCTATTTAATTTTATCAAAGTAAAATGGGTATTTCTATAACAATTTCAAGATGTAAAGTCTTTAATATGATAGCTGACAACACGCGACAATTGTAGCCAACAAAATTTTTTCATTTAGCTGCATCGCCGCTGTCATCTATTTCTTTTAAATATGAATATTGAGTTTTTTCTCATACGGCTTATTTTAATTTATGTAAAGAGTCGACAATAATACTGTACATGTCTATATAAATAAAATCACCGTGGTGAAGGGTATAGAAGATTCGGTGCAGCTGGAAATTTCAAAGTCTCAACTTCTAATTGAAGCCTTCAAAGCAAAATCGAACTAAGTGGCGGGCACAGCTAACATAATATATATTTTTAGCTGCATTTACTGTCCGAGTTCAAAGTAAAAAGCTTAAGGTCCATAAAAAAAAATTACACAAGCTCTTTTACACTTTTTTGCTTCATTGTTTGTTGTTCATTTAAATAACACTTTTACGTTCTTTTGTACTCAAAAAAAAAATTTTTTTTGTTTTCTTTTATATTATGAAATGTTTATTTAATGCCGAGCTTAAGTGTACGTAAGACTGCCTGCAAAAAAATAAAAACAACTGAAACTATGGACAAGATGTAAAATCTCTCTTTTACAATTTACAACTTTTGGTTACCATACCAACAAACTACTGACATTCGTAATATGGCCACCATCGCCAGTTGTTTGATCTGCCTTGGTTTGGTCTGCATGCTTGTCTCTTTAATCTGTATATTTATTTACAAAAAAGATTTGGTGGCGGGAAAAGGAATAAATAAACCAGTAGTAAAAAACTCATTGTGTGAAATTGTATATCCTTTGCAATGTTATTTTGTAGGCAGTTAATCATTTAATTTCTCGTTTTTTACTAGTTTGTTGCAAATCTTTTTTAAACTTTTATCAGTATTTCTTTGCTTTTATCCTGGTATATTACCCAATGAAAAATATTTTGTTTCAGTTTTTTTTTTTGGTTTACAGGAAAAACTAAATTTTTTTAGCATTTCGAGATGGTTTCTAGCAGAAGGAGAAAGAAAGGAAGGGCAAATGTCATAAATGGGAAAAGTATTTGTTGTGGCTTCTTTTTGCTTCCTTTAAGCTCCAAAACTAAGTAAAGATCGCCAATTTCAATCAATATTATCACTTCACCCCAAATTTGTTATAATTGTCATAAATAATAATTCTATAAGCTGTAGCCTCTCCCGTCCATTTAAAGTCCCTGAATCCACTCAGAGAAGTGTCGATTTTTTTTAATAAAACTATAAAGTAAAACTTCTCAAAACTATCCATTTGCAAAGCTTCAAAAAACGTTATTACGACGCGCCATAAAAAATAATGAATAAGGATGACTAAAATTTCATGTAACACAGAAGTAAGAATACACCACTAAATACTACTTATGCAATTTGGTGTTAAAAAGTTAATGTATATATCAGACTTGGGGGATGTCAATTGCAGTTTGTAATTAATTACACAATCAATTACGAAATAATATGTAATTGTAATTTTTCAATTAAAATTATATTAACTATTTGTAATTTTAATTGAGATTTTTTAAATTATACATTACATATAATTTAGAATTACTTATAATTTGTAATTTAAAAATTCCAATTGCAAATTACATGTAATTATAATTGAAAAAAAACCTATTATAATTACATGTAAAGCACAATTTTGAAGAATATAACTGAATTTTGTGCAATTGCAAGTACTGATTATTGTCTAGATTAAATTGCCTATAATTTGTATTTGAACACTTCTAATTATATTGTAATTGAAAGTCTCCAATAACATGTATATTATAAATTATGGGTGCCCCGGTAGGCTAGTGGGTGGTGTGCTAATCTATCAGCCTGGAAGTTGTGTGTTCGATTCTCAACAAAGACTCTGGGTGTTTCACTACGACGAGTGAAAGTCTTCGTTACTATGTTCTATAATTTAAGTTAGAATATAATTTGTAATTGTATTGTAACAGTTAATAAATAAATAAAATAAAATAAATTATAAGTAAGGGTAAGTAAATTATAAGTAAGACAGATCACGTGTGAGTCGTGTCATGCTGTCATTTTATTTTTGTTTAGTATTGTTTAGCATTTCATAATGAAAGACTTACGCCTGAACAACATTTACAAATCGTTCACCTTTATTACGAAAATTCATGTTCTGTGAGGAATGTGTTTCGTGCACTTCGCTCAACTTATGGTCAACATAATCGGTATACTGAGCATACTATTCGCAACACCATCACCCATTTTAAGATCCAGCATTCATTATTGGATAATACTCGACCGAATAGACCACGTCCAGCACGCTGTGAAGAAAATATAACGGCACAAGCTAAGAGAGTATACGAAGACCGTGGAGAGTCGATTCGGCGCCGCTCGCAGCAATTCGGACTGACGTATGGAACGACTTGGTACACTTTATGTCAAGATCCTAAATTAAAAGCATTAAAAATGCAGCTTGTGCAACAACTGAAGCCGCTCGACCTTCCAAGCGACATCGCTTCGCTGTATGGGCTCTTGAAAAGTTCCAAGAAGATCCGACGTTTTCGAGGCAAATTTTGTTTAGAGATGAGGCCCATTTCTGGCTCAATGGGTATGTAAACAAACAAAATTACCGCATGTGGGACGAAGAGCAACCTGAAGAGATTCAAGACCTGCCACTTCATCCAGAAAAAATAACGGTTTGGTGTGGTTTATGGCCCGGTGGAATCATCGGTCTATATTTCTTTAAAAATGATGCGAACGCAACCGTGAAGCCTAAAATTGAAGCTCGGCGACATTTGGTTTCAGCAACACGGCGCCACTTCCCACACATCGCATCAATCAATGGATTTATTAAGAGAACATTTCGGTGAGCACATAATTTCACGTTTTTGGCCGGTCGATTGGCAACCAAGATCATGTGATATAACACCGTTAGACTTTTTACTGTGGGGATATGTAAAGTTTATGCGGACAAACCCGCTTCGATTTAGGCCTTGGAGAAAAACATCATGCGTTTCATTCGCCAGTTACCAGTCAAAATGCTTGAACGAGTCATCGAAAATTGGACTCAACGGATGGACCATCTGCGACGTAGCAACGGCCAACATTTGATATACATAATCTTCAAAAAATAAATGCCAAAGAATATTCTTTCAAATGATAATAAACATTCTCCATTAAATTTGAATTTTCTGTTTTTTTTTTTTAAAGTAGGGAACCTCGAAATGGATCACCCCTTAGTTGTAATTGACTTTAGTCCCTGATTTAATTTGGAATTACTTGTAATGTGAAATTGAGAATATGCCGTAATTTAAATTGTAATTAAAATGTTATTGAATCCCCCGATGCCTGGTATATACCAAATATTTTTTTGTCAGTTCGACTTTCACTAAGGACTCTGGTCTGTCGACTCTGACATGTCTTCTTATACAAAAAATTGTTATTTTCGATCTACCTTCAACGATTTAGCATTTTGTTAGTTAATGAGTATATTCTCATTTATATATAATTTATAAATATTTCATTGGGTTTAACCGAATTTTTTAAAAACATTTTTGGGTGCTAAAACTTCTTTCCAGCAACTATGCCGTAAAAAAGAAAAAAAGGAAAATAATAATAAAAAGTTTTAACATCTCTAAAGAGACGAATATGATTTCCTTAAGAACACCATAAAACTTTGACTAAATTTTCTTGTGCTTCTATTCGATTCTTTTTTTTTAAGTGCACATTATTTGCAGCCACATTGGCAGTTAAAAAAACAAAAATGCAAAAAATACTTGAGAAATAAATGAAAAATAGTTTTGAAAATACAATTGATAGTTTGTGAATAAGAAAATTGAATTGTCTTTATTCATTTCATACTTCTTGGAAGAATTTTTTATTAAAATATTAAACTTAGAACATTTAGTTTGACATAAGGTTAAATGGCGCTTGAGTAACCTTTGTAAAGAAGTTTTGAAGCATTTATATTTTAGGTTTGGTATTTAAGTATACATTTTTATTTTATGCACTTGCTATAAGACTAAATATAAAGTTGGAAGAAAAATAGGGAGAACCCACAATTTTAAACAAGATTCTCTGACACTTTTCTTCACTATTTTTTTTTTTTTTTTGTGAAGTATATGAAAAATCCAAAGCAAACCCTCTAACGTTCTCCGATCTGATCGCACCTTATATTGAAGTAACTTAAAGTACAAAATATTTGGTATAAAGCACACTCCTTCTTGAACTCTTGATGCGCCAACTGGTATTTCTAAAAAAATCGAAATTGGCTGAAATATTCTTTATTTTACGTTCCATGATAGTTTGAATTAGCAGTATGCTATTCTATCAATGTGGGTGTTGTGGGTTCAATGCTCTCTAATGTCTAAGTGAGCGCTTCCGACAAGCCAGGAGCTTCGCAGGTAATGTTGTCTTAAACACTTTACAGCCTACCTGTTTTTGTTTTTTATTCCAGAAAGGCACTAACATCGGTAGTCACTATTTCATTGCAGATAAATTCTTTCTTTGAGGCATTCTTTTCATGTTTCAATTTCAAATGCTACCGTTTAAATTCTCTATAAAACAGCCTTTTTTAGACTCCATCTAAAAACTCTTTTATTTATTTTTTAACTCGATACACAAAAATACAGGTGCCACAGCCATGCCAGTTAAAGATAGAGTTTTTGGTTGCTTTGTGCAGAATTCAGTGATTGGTTTTAACTCATGCGTTCAGTAATGGATGCACTTTATAAGCAAATAGCTTGTTTATTTTTGTTATCATAACTTCCGGTGAAGACAGTCATTAGTGACTGTTTATTTGATACTTTTGGGGCACCCTCGATATTATGATATCGTTTTCAAGCTACGTTTTAGATAGTAGTATCTAAAACCTGGTTAAGCGGACCGCCCGTATAAAGCAAGTGTACTCGGAGGCCATTAAAGCCCATAGAGATGGCCTGATGACAATCTACCATACTTTAACCTATGGACCTGGACTACCTGTAGCATCTTGCAAAGCTATCAGGCTAGTCAGTATCACATCACTAAGAGAGTTAAGATGGTAAAAGAATGTTTGGCCCAATTACTAGAGGCTGCGTTCTTGCAGTATCGTTATAATAAGCAATATGAAATTTTTCTGAGGACTAGTACTGTCTATAGTTTTCCGGAATTTCGGTTTTTCGCCATTTATTTACAATATAATAAATACAAAACCCTTAGAAGAAGCAATTCTAAGCAGGTGAAAAAATATCAATGGCTGAAGATATGTTGGATAATGGTTTCAAAAAGCAAACCACATACTGTTCTATAAAACTTCATTTAGTAAGAATGAGGATTTAAAGTCAATAAATTTATTGCCCTCACGGGGAAGACCAGACCCATTACATTCGAAGGGGTTGATTGATTTATTACCATATATCCCTCCAAATCATGATTTTCAAAAACTTCAGTCAGGGCTGTTCTCTAAATCACGTGATTTTAAATCACGAAACGTTTTAAAATCTCGTGTTTTATTTTACCCTGTTCTGTAAATCATATAATTTTTTATTTTTTTAAGTGATTTTAAAATTGTAAGACCGCAAGAAAATTGCGGATTTTTATTGTTTTTTTTTATTGAATTTTACATAATACGTAAAATAAATGAAGGCTGTAGGGTAACATTGTGGACTCCAGAAGGTTTAAGATGACAGCTGTTTAAGAAATAGGCGGTTTATTCTGCGTTATTTACGGGGCCGTTTTTTATATTTGGCAAGGGTAGATGTACTTTATAAACACTTAATCTGCTGACAGTTAAAGAGAAGTGAAATATCACAAAAAGAAAATTTTGTGCAGATTGTATTAAAATTAACAATAAAGAATTCGCAAAAATAAGCAAGTGACACAGACACTTTCCTAACCGATTTAAAATCACGTCATTTCAAAACTTTTTGCGTGTAGAACACCTTTTACGTGATTTCAAATCACTTTATAAGAAGTGATTTTCAGAATATTACTGATAATGAAAAAAGTTAACATTATTAATAGTAATAGTATAAATAATGTTGGTTGAATAATAAATGTTGAAATAAAGCCTTTTTATTTTTTATTTTTTTTATTGTTGTAGTATTTCATAAAAATTTCATAAAAATAAATTGGTTTGTTTCAATTGAGATTCCGTAGTTAATATATTGTCAATGGAAGATTTTAACTTTTTGCTGACTTTGAAAGTAGTGTAAGTCTTTTTGAAGTCATTGAATTGTTGTTAGTCACACTTAAAAAATTATTACATTTTAAATTTAAATCAATTTAATATTTAAAAATACAAAACTAGTGCAATAACATATATTCATATTTTTCAAAGTATTCAAATACAAAACCTTAAATATCTCCATTTTAAATAAAATACACTTATACCACTTTCAAAGAAAACGGCTCAATAATTTAATACAAATATTCATGAGATGCCTACGACATACTCTAACTGGCCTATAAAGATACCCTTACCTATACAATTGTTAACTAACTCCTTCACGTATGCAGTGGTATGACCTATTTACCCTTAGAATATTGAAGAATATAATAGAATTATGCTGAAAAGAAATCAGAATCGATGTTGTGAATTATGTTCACAACTCTTGACATAAAATTAAAAACGTAATTATAGAAAAAAAGACGCACAACAAAAAATAAATAGAAAGCATAATAAATCGAACTAAATTAAATCATACACAGTTAGCAATATAAATGCGACATATCGTCATTGCAATTGCAAAAAGAACTTTGTCTCTTTCAACAACGAATAATTAAATCTATTTATTTATTTATTTGTTTGTCGGAAAGCTATAGCTGCCTGCACCAGCGAACCCACCTTTCTGAAATTTGCAGATTTGGTTACTAGCTAGGCGGTAGATAAAAAAGGTAATATAGTTTTTTTAAATTTTAAATGGGCGTGGCACTTACCACACAAAACATATATTTATTATCATGTCGCTTAAGAACTGCAACTGGAAAAAATTAGAATTTTTTTTACAAGTAACTCTCTTATTACCATGGAATCACAAAGTGAAAAAATATTATCGTCTACATATGTAGGTAGAATCTTAAAAACTGTAACAGTTAATCCTGTTATTAATTTGCTTAGTTTAGGCAAAAATATTTTGGATTGAAAAAGTGGTCGTAGTACCTTCCATACCAAGAGAAATATAATAGGTATAGTCTTGAAATTTGGCACAAATAACCCATATATTAGTGTGCATAGTTTTTTTTATATAAAAGACAACACCACCTCTGCGAAGCTTTTTGCTTGTCTGCAGAAAACACCCAGAGCCTTTGGCGGGAATCGAACCCGCAGCCTCTAGACTGATATAATATCGCGCTACCAATCGGTATATCGAGGCACTCTGTCAAAACACAGGCTGAATTGGAGCAATTGGCGTAATTCCTTTCATATAAAGCGAAAAATTATTACCGTGTACTGTAACGAACCATCCATTTTGGCCTTGGGACATAGAAGATCTACTACCATTTGTCCGACCTTGCTCAGGGAAATTGGGGGGTGTTCTTTACTCCTGTATGTCCAAGTAAAGGTTCCATTACACAAACAAAAAAATATGGTAGCATATTTTCAATACCGACAACAAAAAAAAATTAAAAAAAAAGAATAGCAAAGCCTGTTTGAAGAGGATTAGGTGTATTTTTTCCCTTGTTTCTTTACCCTACCCACCATGCTATCGTATTCGCAACATTTTTGATAGCCCGAAATATGTTGTCCTACTTTACCCTAAACCGTTCGTGGAATAATAATGAAAAATTTAATTATTCATTTTAGTACAACATAACATTTACTCTTTATTATAATATAATGAAAAGGTCAAAATTTTAAATTCATTTAAAAATTACAAACAAATAAAAAAAAAACTTTATAAAAACAAAATGTATAAAAAATCTTGTTTCCCATAGTAATTTATGATTTTTAAACAAAACAAAAAAAAAATATTAATATAAAAAATATAATATTAATATATAAATTAATTAATAGTTTTTTATTTACTTATATGAAACAAAAAAAAAAGAAAAAGAATTCAAAAGTTTAAAATTTTAGCTTGTGTGTTTTTAAGTGTGTATCATATATTGTGTAAAATTGTAACTTATTTTATTTTATTTATTACATATACATAAGCATATATAATTTTCACATAAAGAAAAATAAATATTTTTCCACTCACCAATAAGTTCCTCGATCACAGCAGGCCTGATGTTCTTGAGGTCTTGTTGTTTTTTTAAAAAATTTAATTTAGTATACATAGGTACATGCAATTTGAAATAAAAGTAAGTTGTGTGTGTATATGAATGCGTGAGTGTGTGTGTATGAATGCGTGTGTGTGTGTATATGTTTTCTTTCGTTTCGTATTCTTAAGTTAAAAGTTAAATTCAAACGTAAATATTAAAATAGAGTATAGATATTGTGTCACTGTAGAGAACGTGTTTGATTGTTAAATAATTTAAACTAATTTCAATTTCAACAACTATAAATGATTTTCCAATTGTATAGCACAACAATCTTTATGTATAACTTTTTATACGCTTTACTTTTGTTGAAGGAAACTTCCGCATATATGTAGGACTTTTAGCGAACTGTATGACCAACAAATAGTCTTCAAATCAAATATTTAAATTTCTGGCCTCTTTATTATTTACAGCTTCTTCGCCTTTACCAATCTAAATCATATATGTACATAAAAAAAATTTTACATATCTATAACAAACACTAAAAAGAATCATTTTTTTTACCTTTTCATTTCTCTTTCTTTTCGTCAAAAATTCGTTAAAATTTATTGTTGTTATTTTTTTTATTGTATTTGCTTTAATCAAACTATAAGTCTTTATTGCTTTAATTTTCAATTCTTTACACAGACTGTAATCCTCTTTTTAAATATTTTATTTTCAGTATCTTTTTTTTTATAAAACATATATTTCAAAGCCTACTTTTTTTTACATTTCTTTTTTTTTTTCAAGGTACTAATTTTAAATCTTTTAAGGTATAAAGTTTAAATTTCATTAATTGAGAACTCACAGTACTTTAAGAACTGTAATGCGTATAGTCTGGCAAATTAATGTAGTATATAGTCAGGTAAAAAATTGGAACAGTGAGCTAGACCTTTAATGCAACGAGAAAAATCATTATCGTGTACTTGGAGATGTATAACATGTAGCCTGAGAATAACAAATATTTTCGGGTACCTCCCAAACCGTTAGCTAGAGATCTGCAATAATGTCGCTCTCTAAATTTGACATAGCCGTCTCAAAGAATAATGGGCGTTTTTGTTTTTAAGCTTGGACGGTGGGATAATAATTTTGCTGAATTAATAGATTAATTTTTCGTCTCAGACTATCTTCGATGCGTGTTTAATTGTAGGTGTCTTTTAAAAGTTATTGTTAAGGTGTCAAATGTGCGGTTTTTAATAAGAGAGACAGAGTGAGATAGCTAAATCGATACTTATCTAAAATTTATTGCTTCAAAATTGTGTTTTTTCTTAGAAAATTCTTTTTGTATTTCAGTCAACGATAAATCACTCGTTTTTTTTCTTTAATTCGTTACAGGAAATGCAAAGCATATGGAAATATAAGTAGAGTATGTTAAAGATTTATGTTTTGCAAATACGAAGAAAAATAACACTTAAAAGAAATAGTAAAGTCACGTTTGCAGTTCTTTACATGCATATGCACATGCACATGCAATCAATCAATAACTCAATGAACAGAGAACATTTTCTTGGAAAAGTGAAAGTGAAATTATTTCAAAAGATTTTTGCAGTAAAAGTTTTGTTAATTTTAACAGCTAAGCAAAAAATTATTATAGATAATAAGGTTTTTTTTAGAAAACGTTAGTACCTAATGATGCATTCATTAATTTATAAATAAATTATGGGTTCGTTTTAAGTTTTATGACACATATAAATGAAGTTTTTGTTCACGTTGATTAAAAGATTCTAAAATAATTCCCAACTCTTTGTAATTCTTTAACTAATCACCTCTTATTTTTATTCAAAGGGAGTTATAGAGTATTTTTGGCTTCTCAAAAATTAGGAAAAAGGTTTCCTGATGATCTGGCCTGAGCAACCAGTGAAATACGTATATGAGTTAGCTCTTTTCCCCCAACAAATAAATTGCATTTTTATTATAAAGCGTTATTGGTAACTAGCATAATATTAAAAAAATAACATTTAAATTCCCAAAAAAATTGTAAATAAAGAAACCAATAAATAAATAGGAGTTCCTTTATTTAGCTTACTTCTAGGTGTATTTTAAATTGGAAATTGAAATATCAACATCTATGATATTTCTCACAAATGAGATTTCTAAAATTTTTTATTTATTTTTCACGCTCATAAACGAACAACACAAAATCGTCTGTCTACGATTATGAATGTGTGTAACTGTTTTTTTTAACCATTCATACATGAACTGTGAAAAACAAGAAATATCCATATTATTCATGTCTGATTGGTGATAGATTAGCTTCTTCTAAATAATGCTGTTTTACATATGTATATAAGTTTTTGTATATATATTTTTTTTCATTTATGAGTTTTTTCATTTGTGAGAGTTCACTTATGAAATTTCTCATTTTTCACACTTTGTTACTGCATACGCCGCAGTTGGTCATTACAAAATGTGTGCATTTACATGCATACATATACATACAATTGTGCGAATGCTTAATGCGAACATTTTTTCACGATCTTCTCATTTGTGAGAAATTAACAAAATTATAAATTCTCACATATGAGCGCTTGCTTGATAAAGAAAATATTTTTTATAAAAAATTTTATTTGGAATCGTGTTATATTCATTATTTATTTTTAATCATGCATGATTTATTAAATAAATATTTTATGAAGAAGAATAAAATAAACTTTTTGAAATCGAAATGGTTACTATGGTTTTTTGTTTTGTTTAGAAAATATAGATTTGGCTTTGTTTCTAGACTAATTGAACTTCTCATTTAGTCTATTAAGTTTTAAGCATAATAATCTGAGTTTTTACTCAGAAAAATTGGAAAAAATCCACTAATGAGCTAGTTGAGCATTAGCGAAATAGCTATCTGGATATGCTTTCCCTGAATCTGTCGGTTTCATGTACCAATCAAGGATTATTGCTTTTCCGTTTCTTATAATTTTTGTATCTAGGTTGACAGAAAGTAAAACATTAAGGAACATCATCGAAAATAAGAACGTAAATATAACACATAAATCAAATGCCACACTAAGGCATTTATTTACAAGCAAAAAGACGAAAATAGACAAATTAAAGACAGATAATGTAGTTTACTAAATAACATGCCGAGGCAATGAAAGGGATCAGTGTAATAAAGTATATGTTGGAACAACAAAAAGAACGCTTGGTACAAGATTGGCTGAACATGAAGCAGATATTAGGAAGGGAAAAGAGACGACGGCTTTATCACAACATATAAAAGAAAGCAAACACATGATAGATTTTAAGAGCGTCAAAATACTGGACAAAGAAAAATCGGAGAATAAGAGATATACATTAGAGAGCCTAAGAATACAACAACGTTTATCGAAAGCTCTGAATACAAAAGAAGATAAAAACCAAACAAAACTGCAATATTCTCCCGCAATACACCAAAAGTAATAGTTCTGTGATATAGTTTTAGTTTGATGTTGTGATTTGTTTACTTTAATTATTTATTTTATTTATTATTTTTAATTTTGTGTCGTGTTGTTCATTAATTTTAATAATGATAACTGAATATATGATTCTGATGTAAACTAAATCGTAAGTCAAGCTTTAATTATATTTTCTTAAATATGAACACATGTATAAGAAAAACTTTCTTCAACAGAACTTAATAAAATCTAATCTGCTCCTGAAGAAGTCGACAACCTTATCGACGAAACGTTGAGTGAAAGATAAGGTAAATCGTTTTATTTACATTTAATTTTTAATGACCATAACTAGCCCAAAAGACTACTTACTGTCTTAACTGTCAAAATATTATATTACTTATGTCATGAAAATAAAAATAATTATTTTCGTATGAGATGTGTTATATAAAAATGTGGCAAACAGCGTTATAAACGTAAAATGTGATAATTTTTCTAAACATAATTCTTTTAAATGCCATATATCACAAATAATATCACATAACGTAACTTGTTTAAAAGATTTAAAGATAGGGAATTTATGTAGAAAACTATACACTAGTATCAACTCCAAGTTTTGATTTAAATATCATTAGCGCTATTTTAATTAGTTTTGTTTTTGAAAAATTAACTAATTAGCAAAAATTTTTATGTAAAGTTCCTTAATTAAAGATAATACAGGTCTTCAAAATAAGTCGGGAGCTTGAACGTTATTATGTGATTTTAATGAATTTTTATAATGAACTGTTCACAGATTTTTTCTATCACGTCTAGTTTTCGAGATATTCTTAAAATATAAATATTTAAATATTAGATATGTAGTTATTGTGATAACAATGGTCGGCAAAAAAAACTAGCCTTTCAAAGCTATTATAACGTGCGTGTTATGAATTGACCTTCACAATCTACTGAACCAATAGATGTAAACTAAATAACGTAGAATAAAATTTCGAATCGGAATGAGAGAACCAGATGCACAAAAATGCAATTTTTATTCACATATAACTAGTTAACAATCACATATTTTAATAAAATCTATGCTATCATTAGGCATAGTATCCTGAAGTTATACAGTACAATAGCGTTTATTTCAACTTTACTTTTTGCTGACTAGTTCAGCGTAATTTTTATTCCCTCTAGGGAATTTTGCTACATTACAGCTTATGTAAGCTTAAAATTAAATAAATAAATTGTTAATATTTTAATCAGATATACATTAAAATATTTATTTTATTTAGATAGAGAAAAGAATTAACGTACTTATGACATAACTGTATATCCACAACTGTACCATTTGTGACTGCAAACCAGCTTTCTTATAGAGTGTCTCTTTGCTAGAGTTAAAGGTCGCTTACCTTTGCTAAAGTATTTATTTCGTTAAATATTTATTTCTCTCTTCATTCTATTATAAAAATTTTATTTATTTTTTTGAAAATTTAGCTTAACGGTTGGCTGTTTGTTATTTTGTTTTTCAAGTATTTTGTGCTGACACTGATCACGTTCTGGCGCTAAAGAAGTGTTGCTTGACTGCTTATTGTCTTGTGGTATTTTCTTCCCTTATTGCCTTATATTTGTTAATTTACACTTGTCAATGGGTTGGTATGCGTGTGAGTATTCACGAATTTTCTGTTTACATTGTATTGTTAAGTAGACTTCATTGTTACGTGTTTGATAAGAGGAACTATTGAAAAGTGTCAGGAAGCTTTATGTATCTTTAAAAGTATGTGTACTCAGAATGTAGCAGTAGTGTTTATATTTCAGTTTATTGCATGTGCGTTTTTATATCAAAACCATGCAATTTATTAGGATGCAACTATCAGCAGTAGTGACAGCCACTTAATCATAAACAATAGCTAAATTTCATTTGATTGTGTCCTATTAAAAAGGTTAATTAGTTTGTTGGTTAGAAACAATTGAAAACTTAAAAGTTATATAAGAATATTTATATAGTCAGGTAAACAAACACAATAAGGAAATCACATTAAATTTAAAATATAAAATTGTTGTTTCTAGTTGCAATTTTCAGATATGTCCAGAAAAAAAAAATAAAAGATTTTTAAACTCCAGTTTAATATAAGTTAGAAAACTATATTTAAAACCATGATTAGCTCAAAAATCCATTAGAAAATCGTAGGCGAAGTAAAATATGAATAAAATGACTATGCAGCTTCAAAACTAATGTGCAAAACTTTTCTAAAAATAAGAATGACGTGCAACTCACCATCTGTCTTACCTCTGCTCTATTCCTTTCCCAAAGAAAGGACACAATTAATTTGTATGAATAATTGCCTGATTGTTATCATTCTTAAAACAAAAATATTTTATGGTTTAGAGAATAATCCAAAATACTTGATCTTTCATAAAAATCACAAATTTATTGAAATATTAGCGAGACCGAGTAATATATATTTACTTTTCCTAAGGCAGAAGTTGAAAGATAATTAAAGTTTTTTAATATGTCTGCAGACTCAGATGTGCTTTCTTGACCACTGCCGAATTTAAAATGTGGTGGTGTACTGAAGCTCTTTAGTTTGCAAATGAATTTTTACTGACTATTTTTCACCACAGGATTCATTTAAGCAGTCCTGCGAAACCCCTTCCTTCGTTTGTTCTGAAAATACTTTATTATTTTTTAAGCAATAATAATCTTTAAGGCTGTAATGCTGTGTAATAATAAGAAATTTGTCAACTTGTGTTTTATTTATTTGACATTAAAAATGCAGAATCGGAATCAAAAATATATTAGTTTGAGCATCCTATCGGCAAAAAAGACTCATTCCTATTTTTTTATTTTTTTTTCGATAGAACCCACAAACAAACACACTTTCTTTTAACTTCAATTTGATAGCGTTATAGTAACGCAAATTATAAATTAACCAGAAAGAATTACAGGGTAAGTTTGTTTCTATGGCCATTTCGCTAAGTGTTTACAAATTTTGTTTTTTATATTTTAAACAAACTGCAATTGTATTGGCCGCTAAAATTCGAATATCGAATTAACAAATCAAAAAGTAAGAATGCTATATTCAGCCATGCCGAATCTTATATAGCCTTCACCATAGCAATGGTAAATACTCGTATTCCCTCACTCTGTTATGTTTCCCAATTTCACAAAAATATACATTCAGGTTTTCCTTTTATAACTATCAATTTCATTTATACAAAAAAATATGTATATATAAATATAAATGCATGTCATAAATTCCGCTCGGAATTAAAATGATTCCGTAGTTACCATTCCGATTGGAATGGTTTTAGCTACTATAGATTCCGTTCGGTTTTATAAAAACGAAAAAAATACAAAACCACTTTTAATGTGGATGCATAAGAATGAATGTAGCAAAACAATTACCCAGGTTCCAGAGCTATATTTCGTTTAAAAGTGGAATGATTTCGTATTTGGCTTCTAACGTAAAACGAAAAAATTTTTCGGAATGAAACGACTTTCAATTTGCTAAGTGGAATTGATATTTTAAGCAATTTATACCCATTTAAACTATTCAGAACATCGTTTTATTAGTAATGGATATTATTCTGGACCATACCTTAACACTTTACGGCGCACAGTGGTCCAAAATTCATAACTTTTGATTGGATTAGAATTTTTATACGTGGTTTTTACTATTTTGTAAGTGAGACTTTGGTCTTTAAGTTATGCTATGAATGTAAAAATCAACCAATAAGAAAGAATGTTATGGATGTTATGAGTTTAAAATACATTTTAATTTTAATTTAACTATTTTATTTAAAGGTCAAATAAACTATATAAAATAAAATAAAATACATTTTAATTTTCATTTTAATTTTTTATGAAGGTGAAGTGATAAACCGTGCTGAAACGGTTTTTGAAGTCTTAAATATTCAGTTATACTTGTAACTAATACTTAGTAAAATGTTTTCAACTTAAATTTTGCAAGAAAACGCTACAACCATGGCCCTCGCACTGTGGTACATATTTTGAGAAGGGGGCCAAAAATTATTTTTTTATGGTTACAGATTTCAAAGTTATATTACTCTATAGAAAGTAAATACTAGAGTACCTCGGGAGCCAAAATATTACCGGTCTATTTCAACATTATCACAGGTTGGTCATCGAACAGGTTGTCCAAAATGGACTTTCTATTTATCTTGTTAAAATTACCAGACAGATCTATGGATATATTGTGTAAAAAATATAACTAATATTTAAAAGTATTTTTATTTACCACACAATTATTTTTTGATACGATTTTTTTATTTATTACTCTAATATTGAGTCACATGTTGTTTTTATTGGCAGGGTCCGCCAAAATAAAAGGCCTCAATACCCAAGAAGACTATTTTATAACAAGTTTTTGTCTTCAGATTTGTTTTAAAAATACCGAAATACTTCAAAAAGCAACGTTGCAAAGCTGTGCAGAAAATAATTGGTTTTGTAAAACTTGTGTATTCATTAATTTGTTCAGAAATAGTGGACCTTGGGTCAGAAAAATTGTTTTAGTGCCCACGGTCGCAACCCGGCGCATATATAATAGGCAATAGGAGTGTAGAGGAGGTTCGGACTACAAACTGGTGAAAGATTTATTTCTTGAATTTTTAATATCTTTCAAAGTATCTATTTTTTGTTTTGTCATATTCGTTCTTACGTTTCAATATGTAATATATAAAAAGTGGTTTTGTATTTTCGATTTACTAAAACCGAACGGAAACTATAGAAGCTAAAACTATTGCGATCGAAATGATAACTACGAAATCAATTCAATTCTGAACTAAATATCTGAAATACTAGAAAAAATTAATTTTTTGAAAGTAAAAAAAAAATTTGTGTTATTAAATCAGAAAATATATAACAAAAATAACCGAAATATCTTTAATTACAGCAGTAGATTGGTAAAATATGACACAGAATTTTAATAAAACGATGTTCTGAATAGTTTAAACGGCTAAAAATATAAATTCTACATAACAAATTGAAATTGGTTTCATTCAAAAAAATTGTTTCGTTTTACGTTTTCTAGAGAAGCAAAGTACGGAATCAATACCACTTCAAAATGGAATTTAGCTCTGTGACATGGCTGAACATTTTTTTGTAAAAATTTTATTGAAATATTTTTTAAAAAATTTTACGAATTTTTTTTTAAATTTTATAAAAAATTTTTTGTAAAAATTTTATCGAAAATTTTGTTGAAAATTATCGAAAATAAATTTGGTTTTATTTGAACTATTTTTAAATTTTTTTTTTTCATAATTTATTTATTGTATCTTCAATATTTTTGAACTAACAATAATTAAGTCTAAAATAAAATATTCTTTTTAAGTCCAGCCAGTGTTAGACAAAAATAATCTTTGTTTCACGGATTTCGAAATCATTTGCGGGTCATCCCTCTAATGTACGGCCAAGAAAAGCAGTATCTCTTCTTTTTAGTCGAATGTAACCAGGTTCATTCAGCATGTTACGCGCCAAAGGGTTTGGATGAGATTCAAGCCTCTTTAGATATGTGACTGCATGTTTCGCTATTTCTGCTTTAACTGATGGCATGTTTAGGTCTTTGTTGATGTTCGAATTTTTTATATACCAGGGAGCAGATGTAATAATACGTAAAATCTTATTTTGGCGCCTTTGAATTTTTTCTACACTACTAGCTGAGGCAGTGCCCCATAACTGAATCCCATAACACCAAATTGGTTTGAGGACCGACTTGTACAGTAGAAGTTTACAATCTAAGCTCAGGATGGAGTTTCTGCCAATAAGCCAATTTAGTTGTACTGCTTTTAGTTTCATTTGTGTTAACTTCAAGTCAATGTGGCTTTTCCAAGTAAGGCGACGGTCAAGATGTATACCCAGGTATTTAACGTCTGAAAGCTGTGGTATCATTTGGTTATTTATGCGAATAGGAGGGCATGAGTCCCTGCGTAGTGTGAAAGTTATGTGAGTGCATTTTTGTTCCTTCACTTTTATTCTCCATTTTTCTAGCCATTTTTCCAAATTGAGTATGTGGTCTTGTAAAAGTTGTGAAGCTACTTGGGCACTTTCATGAATACTTAAAAAAGCTGTGTCATCTGCAAAAGTTGATGTGTGGACTAGGGTGCTAATTGGCATATCCGATGTGTACAGTAAATATAAAATTGGTCCCAAAATACTACCTTGGGGAACTCCGGCTTCAATGAGCTGTGGCGAGCTTAAAAAGTCACCTTCTTTTAATAAAAACTTGCGATTCGTTAAATAATCTTTTAAGAGCTTATACAAGTTTTCGGGCAAGTTCAGCTTTAGCTTAAATATTAGGCCTACGTGCCAAACCTTATCGAATGCTTGAGAAACATCAATAAAGAGCGCAGAACAGTATTTTTTTTCTTCAAAGGTCGTTTTAATTACATTTACTAATCTGTGTGTTTGTTGGATCGTACTATGTTGTTTTCTGAAGCCAAATTGATGGTTCGGAATGCATCCTTTCGCGCTAAGAATTGGATTCACCTTAGTTATTAATATTCTCTCAAATAACTTTGACACGTTTGATAAAAGGCTTATAGGTCTGTATGATTCTACTTTTGTGTGGTCTTTTCCTGGTTTAGGAATCATAGTTATCAAAGAGACCTTCCACTCTGTGGGAAAGTACTCAAGACGTAAGATGGCATTAAAAACAAACAGAATAATTCTGCGACCTATACGGGGCAATTCAACTAACATCTTGTTACTTGTTTTATCGACGCCAGGGGCTTTTTTGGTGTTTAAATCTGCTATTGCCCTTTCAATATAGCTAAATTCAAATCTTAGGTGTACTTCGGCACTAGTCTCTACTGATGGTAACTCAGCTATATCAGTACATACATTTGGGGTGAAAACCTTCTTCAAATGTCCAACAAACAAATTGCCTTTTTCGGTATCATTCCTTGCCCAGTCTCCACAAGAAGTTCGCAAGGGAGGCTTACGTACGACCGGTCTTTTAAGGTTACTACATGCACGCCATAATGAATAATCTGATTGAGCAGTTGCGTCGAGGTCTTCCAAGTAATTTTTCAGAGATGCTACTCTTCGAGATTCTAGCAGCTGTCTTAGTAGTTTCGTGCAATCTAGTCTAAGTCTAGATTTGAGTTGAGGAGATCTGTGTGCTTGCCACTCTCTTCTAATATTTCTTTTTTCAGCCAAGAGCCGCTCGACATCTACAAAATAAATTTGATTGTATCTAGCTGGTTGTCTGGTTTCTGTCGCATGTTGGGCAGCTGATTTAAGGTTTTGATCAAAATAAATTAGACTCTGGTCCACATCATCTGGTGTTCTTAGCGGTATGTTTTCCGAACAATGAGTACTGAGATACTTTTTATATTTCAACCAATTAATGCTTGTGCAAGTTGTTGGCGACACTATATTTTGCTGATTCCATATATAGACAATAGTGGGTGAATGATCTGAGGATAATTCGAGTGACGCTTCAACCTTAATCATTTCTCTCGAAATACCTTTAGTCACGCCAAAATCAATAACATCAGGTATTTTTTGTCGATCAGTAGGCTAATAGGTGGGTTGTCCACTTGATATCACATTCAGACGCATTCTTGAAATTATATCAAACAAAACACGACCTTTTGGAGTTATTAGGCGTGATCCCCAAAACGTATGTTTAGCGTTGTAGTCGCCTGATGCTATGAAACAGGGACCTAGTGATTTGAAAAAGTTGATATATTGACTCTCTGATATTTGAAATCTAGGAGGTGAATAAATCGAAGAAATAACAAAGTTTTGATGATATTCTTCAATACAGATGTTTGTTGCTTGAAGGTAGTCCTCACAAAAATCACACAGTAAATGATGTTTAATTCGAGCCCTTATTAGTATTGCTGAACCACCACATGCTCTGCCACGGGGGTCTTTAGTGTCATATAATATATAGCCATTGATTTTAAAAAAGCTATTTATTGTTAAATGAGTCTCTGAAACCATCATGACATCAATTTGTTGGTTCTTCAAGAAGTACTCGAGTTCATTTTTGTGTTGGCGTAAGCCGTTTGCGTTCCAGAAACATATTTTTAAACAGTTCATGGTTTGTTAAGTACCGCCTGCAACATCATAGATTGCATGCGAACCATTTCTTGCATCATGCTGCTCATAGAGCTCATAAAACTGTTTAACGAATGCACTAATGTCTCGATACTTGCTTCGAGACGATTGTAGTTACCAGATGGAGTTTGTTCTTTAGCTTCTGGATGCATATTTGGGGTAGAATTGTTTGTAGGTGTCGCTTTGTGTGCTAAAACATGATTGGATTTTAATATATCCGCGTATGAAACATGTTTGGTTGTGGGTTGAGCTAACTGAGGGTAATGAGCAGTTGCTTGGTATTGTGGCTGCCTAGCAGGAGTATTTAATTTCTGAGTTGACTTCCTTACCTCAGAAAAAACTGGACAGCCTCTGTAGTTAGCAGTGTGATTTCCACCGCAATTGCTACATTTTTTAACCTTCGAGTCATCCTTTGGTTTGTCGCATTGGGCGGAACAATGAAGCTCTCCAGGCAACTTGCAGTAAGCCCTTGTATGGCCGTATTCTTGGCAATTTAAACACTTATGTGGTTCCTCTACACTTATCCTGCGGTGTAACAGATATTTTAGATTATAAATGGGATGCGTTTCGTTCTTCTTTAATCTAATACCCCAGGTTCCAGTTCAACGCGAAATAAAGGTTGAGGGACACGCTCTCGATTTCTGAGATTATCAACGCTTTTGACTTTAAATCCTGCTTTTTGGAGGCCAGCTTTTATTTCCACTCGATTAACATATGAGTCTACACCTTTGATGACTACCTGTAGGCCTTTGCTACTCTTCAGCTGACTCCTTTACTGCTTTACGATAACTACTTTCGTCTATAAAATGAAATTTTGTTTCATCAATGTTACCACGCTTGATTGGAATTACATAGAATGAATTTTCCCCGATAACTGAAATTAACTTATTTATTACTTCATTCGAATTTTTTTCCCTTAAAAAAATTGGCGGTGGTTTAAACGACTTGGGTGCCTTTTTTTGTTCACTTGTTTCGTTATCTAGAATAGCAAAACGATTTTGGGAACTTATTCCGTTAGCCTGCTTATCTTTAAGTACTTTGGACATTGGTGCAATCTGCGAAGATTTAGGGCTTCGACCTCTTTTCAACACAGTTATATATCTATCCATTCCCACTTGAGTCTTAGGTTTTTCTGCACTATCCATATTACTGTTGGTAACACTGTGTTCAGAAGGCGACTTGTTTGTAGTTATATTATTGTCATCGCTTAGCCAAAGCGACGAACAAGATTGGGTACGTATAACTTGCGTAGAATTTACACACAAATTATTTTCAGTTTTTTTGTCTTTATTTAATACAATATTGTCTACATTTTGTTTGCTTAAATTAAAGAGGCTCATTAGCCCTTATTTATTAAAACAAGTTTGTTTTTTTGTTATTGTTTGAAATTATTCACACAATGTATGTTTTGTTTTTTGTTTATGCGAGCTAAAAAAAAAATCGCGTCCGCACTTATCAACGCCAAAAACAGAACTGTTTATTTTTAAATGATTTAATATTTATTCTGGCATTACATTCTGCTAGTGACTAATTTTTCTTTATCTCGTTATAATAAAGAACTTAAGCCAGAATAAATATTAATTCTTCTATCGAAAATTTTATCAAAATATTTTTGAAAAATTTTATTTGAAATTTTTGTAAAAATTTTATTGGAAATTTTTGTAAAAATTTTATTGGAAATTTTTTTAAAAATTTTTTGGAAATTTTTGGTAAAATTGTATTACCCACAGCATCAAATTGAATTGTCGGATGTGGCGAAATTTTCGAAACTAAGCCTGGCGGATTGGATTGCTTTAATTTTCAGTACCTCTTCTGGTGTCTCGTAAAAGTTGGTTTCAACCCGAATAGAGACGGATGGACAGATGTACGGGGAGGCAGACGGACATCGCTTGATCAACTATGTATAAGGATTCAGGATATATATACTTCATAGGGTCTCAAATCAATATTGTAGAAATTACACACTGAATGAAAAACTTTAATATACCCTTTTCCATTTGAGGTGAAGGGTATAAAAAGAAGACGCAATTGTTTTGCATCAATTATAATTAGTTAATATATACATTCTTTAAATTTTCATTAAGTTTATTAAAAACAGTTGTAATGAAAAAAATCAGTGGCACTGAAAAGTAGTATCCAAGTTTTTTAGTGAATTTTGTATAAGACTAAGTATAAGACTAAGTCCTTTTATATATTAAAATTATTTTTGTTTTAAAATTTAGCATAATTAAATTTTAATTACAACATATTAAACAAATTTTTTTATTTATATTCGTTCTTTTTATATCTTTGCAGGTAAATAATAAACATAAAAACACTTCTGAGTTTTTAAGCGCCAGTGCCGGTAATTATGGAGTTTTATTTGTCAATGACGTTTTTATCTGTTAAAATTATTATAGCCATTATTTTTTATTACAATTTGTTTTTAAAAATGCAAATAAATATGAACATTAATATTAAAAAAATGCGACTAATGACCCAGCAATTCAAAAAAAAAAAAATAATTTTAAATTGCAACTTAAACTGCCATTAGCTATTTGTAAAAGTACTTATATACCATTCATTGGAGAAGACAAAATTCCATACAACAGATACATATTCTTTGTCTCCGTTAATAGTGAAGAGTGCAGCAGTAACAAGAAATGCTGATATGCACACAGTGCCCTCACAAAACGTACAATTTAAACACTTAACAGAATTTTGTTGACTTTGCTAAGGGAGATGTGTGTAGTATGAATTTTTGTACGTCCAAATATTTATGTTTTATATTTTAATCTAAATATGCTCTTTGTAACAATAATAATTTCAGAAATAATCATTATTTTTTCATAGTAAGTTAAAATCTTTGTAAATTTTTTTCTAAAGAATATTTTCAACAAAAAATAATAATAATGTGTTATTACGGAGTCAGATTTAAATAAATAGTGAAACATTTGATTGCAAGTAAGTTGGGAAAACTTAACGATATATCGCAATGTTTGCATTGCGTTATATGGTTATATCATCATGTCATAGAAAATTTAACGTTGATTTTATTTAATATGTGAATGACTTTATTTTTATTTCTTCCTTTTTGTGGCTTAATGGCCAAAAACCGACTCAGGTCTGCAAATTATAAAATATCTTTAATACTTATGAAGTAATTTCTCAAAGATTTTGTCGATAATTGAAAGTAAAGCTATTGGCCTAAAGTCTTCCACTCTCACAGCATTAGTTGTCTTGGCTATAGGTACGATTTTCGCAATCTTTAAATCTTCGGGATATGTAGCAGTCATGTTGTTGAATATTGTTGTAAGATGAGTACATATGGTATCTTTACATTGAAACAAAATTTTGGGTGAAATGTCATCAGGTCCAAAGCTTTTCTTTAAGTCAAATTCTGTAATAATATTAATAATTTCAACCTCTGTTATATAAGAAAAGTTGAAAATGCTTTGACAACGTTCTAGTGTCCTTAGGCTATTACACGAATCTCCAGGTAAACATAAAATTTCCTCTTTTAAAGTTTTTTTACTTAATCGCTAGAAAGAAGTGTTAGTGAAGCAGATAGTAACTAATAACAAGTTGCATGAGCAAGCTCATCTAATGGGTGAGCTCATGAGAAAGTCGTCATTACTATTAGTGAGCAAACACTGTTTGTATCATAAACGGAATGAATTGACCAAGTAATAAAAACTTTCTATACTAGTAAGCGCCGCACGTTGGGTTGAAATTCCCAATAATGGCTCTTAATTGAAAATTTATATTTTTAAAAAGTAATCTATTTCAGGTTATAGTAAACAAAATTGTGAATCACTTATTATCTTTTTCATTTTTCTATGTTATCTTCTTTTCGAGTTCTGCGTTGTCAAAATTGAAGTTTTTTTTTTTTTAATTAATTTTTTGTGTTTAAAGTAATATTTTTCAATGGAACCTTCAACTTCAGGTATTTGGTAACACAAATGTGTATCTCAGTTAAATATTTTTGTTGTAGAAATATTTTTAATCTTTTTTTGAAAATAGGTGTAAAAAACAATAATTTTTCACTTTCAAGTGGAAATTGAAATCTGGTTTGGGGAAGCTTGGGTAAAAAAAAAAATTTTGGAATTTTCTTTTTGAAGAAAAAAAAATTGTTTTCTATTTCAACATTAAACAAAAATTCGTGTATGCTTAGTAACGCACTCACTGCATTAATAATTTATGTATGTACGAGTATACATATATGTACATGTAGTTTTACATAAATTGTTAATACTTGGTTCGCAGATTATTACTCATGCGCTGTTACCTATTGCCCAGTTATCGGTGGAAGCACAGGAAGCTCGTAATAAAGATTTTAAATCATATAGAGAACATTTTTCATGGAAATGCAGTCGTGAAAAGTCCAATGAAGATAATTTCAATAGATTTTTAATAAGCTCTGATCCTATTATTAGTAATATGAGCACACATTACAAAAATAAAATTAGCGTGCTACCACAGCAGGTATTGGACTTTCTATTATTACCTGAAAATAATTCCGATGATAATTATTTTTGTGATAGCGAATATGAAGACTAATAGTATTAAACATAAAATGTAAATTTATATTAATAAAACCTTTTTAATAAATAAAGATTAGTATGGCCTATTTCCCGAAAAATTTTGTATGGGGGCTATACGAAATCATTTGCGGATTTCGTTATTATTTTGTATGAGTTACTAACCTAAAAAATCAAATTGCCCAAATTTCATTCCCCCCGGGCGTTTAAAATAAATTTTTTTTTTTCAAAATTGATTTTTTTTAAGTAGTAATGACCCACTTAATACTACGAAACGAAAAAATTAGTCCTATCTCTAACGCCTGAATTAAGAGCCGTTTTTAGCAATTTCAACCCAATCTTCATTAAACAGAAAACTTTATGTAAACCGCTGCAGGGAGCTCGTTCACATTTAACATTATAACAACTTGATTTTAATTTTAACTGTGTTACTTAATCTGTATTGAATTGGTATTTGGGTTTTATGAAAAAAAATTGTGCATACGACGCAAAATGTCACAACAACAAAAATAGAAAACGTGGTCCGATGTGAACGAAATTTTGCAAAGAGTTGTTAGTTATCACTATTAAGGAAAAAATAGAAAATGCAGCGTTTACGCCCACCTTTACACCTCCTGATGATACAGAGGATTTTGGGGCTTCTTAAATTGGTCCAACTCTTCAGCCCTAATAGTTTAAAGAGTCTTTTTCTTTATTTATAATTTATGTACATACAGATATGTACATATATCATAAAAACACCATACCAACATCATAATGCTCCTATTTAAACTATAAATTCAGTAAAAAAGTATATTAAATAGCCAATTATTACATTAGTCAAACTCCCCAAATCTGAATGTAATATAAATCATTTGGGATGGTTATCCCAAAAAGCGTGTAAGTACAGGAAAGAATGTGAAGCCGTTCAGAAATACTCGGACACAAAAATTAAGTAAATTTGATGTTAATCAACTTTCTGCTAACGGTACGAAATGTTTATATAGCGACATAGTGTTAATAATTCTAGGATGGGCCACAGCAACTCTAGGGTGGGCATTCCTTTCTCTGTGTAGGTTTCAATTTAAAACTATTTATTTTGTTGATATATTAACAGACCTCATGTTTTAATTTTTTGCAAACGTACAGGCCTGCCTTCCGTTGCCTTTTTTGAGTATTTACTTTTAAAATTTTTAAAACTACGCATAAACCTTTTTGAGAAAATCACTTGTTTTAAGTCAACGGAATATCGAAAATAGGAATCAAAACAAACTTAAATTGACTTTTTTTCTTATAATATGGAATTCTTTAAAAATACACAAATTTATGCAATAGTTTGTCAAATTTTACTTGAAAATATGAATTTTTATATGGAAACATTAATTTTTTGATTTTATTATATATTCCTCTTAAGATGGAGGAATATTACTTCTCTTGGCCAAACATCAGAGAGATGACCAATAAATGATATCAATAATCCCGTAGTTTTGGCAACTGGCAACGCAACTGAAGTTCGGTTGCCATCCGACTTATGAATTTATATGAATATTTTTTCTCTACGAAGAAGAAAATAAACATAATATTTTACCAATTAATCAAATAAAATTTTCGATTAATCGCTCAGTTTTGATGTTTTTTTTTTTTAAGAAACGTAACACTCAGGCAATTAATGCCTATATTAATCATGTTACTTCCTTTGAAAAGGGGTAGGGGAGTAGGTAAGACAGATAGTAAGGCGACACTTATGGCAACACGGCAATTGCATGTTATGATTATTATTAGAACAGTGTTGCAGCGCCTTTTGTGTTCTGTATTATGTCGACCTATTAGATTGAAGATAGGACAGCCAATTTATAATTATTTTACTTAGCCGGCGATTGCCAAAATACCCCTCTGTGCGTCGTCAGCGTCCTTACAATTTTTTGTTTCAAATTTCCTCTTGTTTTGAAAATATTCCATCCACACCTAATTTTAAGGCTCTTAATTGTATAATGGTGCAGATATGGTTTAAGGTTGTATATTAAATGAATTATTGTACAGCTCTGAGAATAGTGTCTAAAATTTTTCGTTTACAAAAATGAAAAGGCGCTGCTAGTTTTTAGTATAATTTTTTCTCTTGGAAATAGTAATTTTTACGAAAAAATTGTAAATTATATTGGTACCGAGGTATTAAGGTACCTTCCCACAAAGTCGTTTTAGTTTTTATGCAGACCGATAGACAGACAAAAATTCCAAAAATTGGTATTTTGTGTTCTAAATCGATTAATATCTTCACCAGCAACAAAATTTTCATATACAGACGCGGCCACGTTACAGTTTTATTACGTGTATAGATGAATACGTGTTGATATATTTTCATGAAACGTAATTAATTATTTTAAAGAGAAAAACTGACAGCTTTTGTTTTACTGAATGTTAATATTTTCATTCAGAAATTTTGAAATCAATATTTTTTCATGTTGATTTTAAATCGGTTTTTTCTATGTATGTACATGGATACAACGTAATATATGTATGTACATATAATAGCTTCAACCTAAAATATTAACAGAACATGCATTTCGGTTGTTATTTGTGTTTCTGTAAAGAAACTGAAACAACACTAAAACGTAATTTCTTTTTTTGCTTTGAAGTAGTTATATCCTAAGAATTTTATTGAACTAGTATATTTTGAACACTGTAATGAAATTTATTTTAGTATTAAAATTAAAAAGGTGTATAACACCTTTAAACCGCAACATTAATAAAATTACTGAATATCCGTTCAATTTTATATTCACAATTTTTGTATTTTACTGCGTTCGCTTAACGTTCTTTATTTTGTATTTTTCTCTTTCAAAATAAGCCCTCCTTCAGTCTAAGGATTTGCAAGGGAATGAGCTTTAAAAACACGAAAGCAGTTCATAGCCAAGTGCATATATCCGTTGAAATAACGCGCTTTTGTTCCCCATTCCCTTTGTATTCTTTAGCTGTTGTGTGCAACTAAAGTGTTACAATCTTGCTATTATTGTGTAAGCCGGCACTTATTATTGTAGATGTTGTTTTGTCTTCATTCCACTTAAGACTTTGCTTTATTTTTTTCTTTTCCGCAACATTTTTCAACACCACTTATTTATTCACAGTTACTAAATTATTATGTGCAGTTGCAAAAAAAAACTCTTTTAAATTCAACAGCCCCAAATTGAATGGAGAGCAATAAAGAAACAGCAAAAAAACGAAACAATTTTCCAGCAGTTGCACCTTCATACATGTAAACGCTACAATAGTTTTAGTTGCAAGGCAATTGCTTAACGATTTAGTGTTGTGCCAAAATATGGAAAAATAGTCAAAGGAAAATTACCTTACAACTGGAGGTTTTATGTGGCATTCGATGAGTGGGGAAATAATAAAAAAGGATAATTTTAATTAACTGTATCATATTTTTAATATTGAGCTGGGAGGACATAATGGATTAATTTGAATTTTGTTTTAAATATAAATATAGCTTAACCTGTCTCCATTTCTTTGTTGTGGGTTTGTATGAAATCATTAAATTTACAAATTTTGGATTACAATTTCTCTTGTGTTGTTAGTTCTTTAGCAATAAGATCAGCTGCGGTTAGATTTTCTTTGTACTCCATTATTTTGCGTTTAAAAGAGCAGGACTTGAATCCATTTCATATGGGGTCTTGCGGAGGCGGTGTAACCTGCTTAGAATAGCAGAGTGCCTCATTACACGCTTCAATTGATACATCATTAAGGGATGGTAGTGTCGGTGGTTCTTTTAATATTTAATTTTTTGAACTTTCATTTTCATCAAACTGCTCGGGTTCAGCAAATTTAGGAATGTTTTCTAAGCCCTCTACCGACTTCTTCATTCGTACCAGTTCAAAGATATATTGCTTGCTTGCTGTTAAGATTTTAGTTTGATTGGGCCCTCCTCCAGTCTCTCGTTGGTTTTTCATATTTTCGGCAGCTTTCGATAGGACATACCTTTTTTGATCGGTGCAAAGCTGTTGAACAGAGATGGAACATTTAAAATTATAAACTTATGTATTTTATTTCATAAACAACATTTTACCTATTTCCATTCTGTAACATTTTTAATTGGAGTAGCAGCAGTGTTTAGCTCTTCCGTAGGCGACTTCCAAAATTCTGTTACTACTTTTCTTGAGAGTTTGATAAAGCTACAAACAATAGATCTGTTATTTTGCATTTTATCTAGCATAACATCACTTTGCATTTTATTTACGTATTTAGTCCTGAAGTATTTTTAAAAACTTTAATATACATACATATTTAAATAATTAAACCAAATATATACTTACAAACATATTTATGTATACAATTCCCTAGCAAAAATGAAGTGAAAAATCAATGAGAAAAGCGCACAAATTCCGAAAAAAAAAATTTATTAACGATAAGGGCAATTTTGTGCCGGGAACATTTTCCACGTTATTATTGTCGACTGAATTACCTCAAAAAAATTCTTTCATGGGAGATTTTCATGATCGCAAGTACGTGAAAAGGGAAAAAATTACGAGGGAAATATTATTCACGATAGGGGTGCATATATTCTATAATAATCATAATAAGGCCAAATAATAGACCATTCTGATATGTTTCCGAGCGTCCCAGACTATTTCTGAGCATTTCTCAACATAGAATATTTCAGGATTGTCTGGAAAGTGCACCAACTTTTATATTGTACAAATATATACTATAATGGCTTAGAAGGTTATGGCTATATTTTTTGCATTGCGCATGATTTGTTTTCATCACTTGGGAAAAGGACGGCTGAATATTATTCTTTATCATTATAGGAGTGGTATTAAAAGCTATGAATTATGACCGTTGAAACGATGTATTTTGTAACTGATATAAAAGTGTGTTATGTTTGCTTAAAAATGTCAATATTTGGATTTCATATATTTTAGAGGTTTGCTTATTTTGAAGGCAAAGACACACAGTTACAGTAAACATTGTCACCCTTTATGGATAACGCTATGTTAAATTCATATAAGAACTAAACAAAGATTTATTTTAATTGCCATACCTCGCGCACATTTACAATGTAATTTTTGCGTTTCATTACAAAAAATGGACACAATCAGCTAAATCAACATATTGTTTTATTCTACAGCCAATTTGTAATAATTTGTAACATTTAAACCACTAGCGTATGATTAATATTTATATATTTTAACAATCATACTGCTGTAAGATTATTCAGGGTTAAAATATATAGATATATATTTTACTCAGCCATAATACACATAGGCCCATTATTATAACATGCCCTTAGCTAAAGTTAGGATTTTGTTGAAGTGATAAGTTGTTTTTCGCTATAATTATGAGGATAATGCTCATTGCTATAACTTGTGCTTATAGTACGTGATAGTTAAAAGTGCTTTTTAGCTTACTTTGGATAACGAAAAACGATTTATCGCTCCAACAAAATCCTAACTTTAGCTAAAGGCAAGTTATAATAATAGTTGTTCGTTATTAAAAGTGAGCTAAAACCACTTTTAGCTATCACGTACTATAAGGACAAGTTACAGCAATGCGGATCATCCTCATTATTATAGCGAAAAACAACTTATCGTTTCAACAAAATCCTAACTTTAGCTAAAGGCAAGTTATAATAATGGGCCTCAGCAATTTAATTTTTAAATTTATATTTTAATATAGAATAACATTCTATATTTATTATTTTTAATTTTTAGAGAGCGTGCATATAGACAATTTCATACACATTCCACAAAACCTTGATCAAAATCTTCTTCCATGTTTTCAAAATTAGCCTTAACTCTTAAAATTAGCTTGTCGTTCTTGCTACTTAACATTTGGATATTTTTTAGTTTCTTATCCGTTCTCATATGATTGTTTAACTAATTATTAATTTAACTTCTGAAACGAAGCATTTTTTTTCAAAACATTCACGGCAACCTTAATTATGGATTCGTCTACTTTATATATATAAATTGTGTAACAATTCACTGTGGGGTCTAGTTTTTAACCGACTTCAAAAAAGAAGGAGGTTATCTATTCGTCTGAATGCAGGTTAATTATATTAAAAATTAAAGGGTGTCCCCCCATACAACATACATGTTTTTACGTGTATTAAGAACCGTAAAGGGCACCAAATTAAAATTTAAAAACATTGCAATATCACTATAGATATTAATGAACAAAAATAAATTTAAAATTTAAAGGGTGTCCTCATAGGTGACGTAATTTGACCTATTTGAACCTATCCTTTGAACCGTTATAAGCAAAACCTTGAAAATTTGACAGAATGTCGATTACTATGACCTTTATAATAAAATGTATAAATATTAAACATTTTAAAGGGTGCCCCAATAGTTCATTTAATTTGATGTATACTTTTGAACAGTTGTACACAGACCGCTGAAATTCACAAGCATGTATTGCTAAGTCCGCTATAATAAAAAGTATAAAATTTGAATTTGGAAATAAAAGGGTGTCCCAATAGTTAATGTATGTGGCCAAACTTTTGAACTGTTATAGATAGACAGCTGAAATTTACATGGAACCTGTATTGAAAAGTCCACTATAGCAAGTATACAATTTGAATTTATAAACTAAAGGGTGTCCCCATAAATTATGTAATTTGATCAATATGGTCCTATCTTTTGAACCGTTAAACACAAACACTTGAAAATTAGTCAGAATATCCACTACTTTGTCTGGTATGATAACAAGTATAAATATTTGGAATTATAATGTAAAGGGTGTCCCAATAGTTCATGTAATTTGATATATATGGTTAAACTTATTAACCGTTATAGACAGATAGTTGTAATTTACAAAGAATCTTTGTGTCGAAGTCCTCTATAATGACATGTCTTTAATTTAAAGTTGTAAATTAAAGAATAGGTGATGTTATTTGATCTATGTTACCCTATCTTTGAAACCGTTATAGACAGAGGCTTGAATAGTGTCCCCATAAAAAAAGGATTCTGGTGAAAATAGCTTCAATTATGAACAGTAGATGCTTGACATTCACAGAGTCTTTACTTTTTCCCGCTTATTTTAGCGCATCTATTATTTGGTTTCAATCTAATTCTTACAGATTACTTCTTATATTTTTAGTTTATAACTGGTGCCCTTCTATCTGTTTTGAAGTCGGTTTTTTTTGCAAAAATTATTACTTTACTATACGTAGTATAAGGTAAAGTATCATGAAAAAATTCGAGGTCGGGATTGTGACGGATTTATACGTTTTGAGGTCTCCTGAATCCAATTTGACTATTTTTGCGATGATGTCTGTGGGTGGGTAGGTAGGTGGGTGGGTGTGTATGCCACTATTTTTGTGGAGTTTGTACAGGTCATACTGTTTGACATATCAAAATGAAATTTAGTATGTGCATTTGGTTTATGGAGATGAAGAGCTGTAATTTTGGCCATAATCGTTAAGTGGCAAGGGGAAGTTTACCTAACACCCCAAACGGAAAATAATAAATTTTTCGATTAAAATATACTTTTCACTTTTATTTTTTATGTAATATATTCATAAAAATATCTGTTTCCATTTGGTATGGTAAAGTTGAGTGTAGGCCACTCCAGTTTTATTTAAAAATATTTTAAAAAATTTTTAGAAAATTTTTTCCCTTAGATAGTGACTGAAATTTAAAATATTATAGAACAATTTCAAGTCATATCTTTTTTAAGTTAAAATCTAAACGATTTTGAATTCTAAAATTCCAAAATCATTAAATTTTTGTGCATTTTAACCTAGCAATAGTCGTCAATCTTATTTTTTTTAATACCAGTCCTTGTGTAAACTAACTATATGTACGTGTCTTTAAACGAAATTTCGTGTAAAATTAATCAACTTTGTAGAAGATGGACTTCCTTCATTTTGACCTATTTTATATCGAAGTATTGACTTTAGCCTATATTTTTAAAATCCCAAAGCTGGGATCGAAAAAAAAGAATGCTGCCATAATAAAGCTATATATACTCTCAACTATTGCCGAAAGTAATTCGAATTTTTTAAAATCAATTATTTTCGTTTTTAACTTAGAAAAGATATAATATTGAAATCTTTCCACAATATTTGAAATTTCTCTTACTAACTATGGGAAAAAATTTAAAACTGGACTAGGGTATTCTAGGGATTCTACAAAATTTAAACAAAACTGTAAAACCGTCATACACAGCAAAAGATATACATACATCAATTTATACCATAGTGTTAAGTAGTTATCAATTCCAGTGTTTGTTATATTATTTTCTTAAATGTATTCGCTAAATTTCTTTATTTTCAAAAAAAGTAGTCCGTTTGTACAATGATTTGACTATGAGTATTTTTCTTTTTTTTTTCATTACGTAAGTTAAAGTCTTTTAGAACCGATAAAATTCGTATGTGTGCTTATACTGACGATGATTTGTTAATGGTAAACAAACTTTTTTATTATATTTGTATTTTAACTAATAATATTGATTGCTTGACAATTTGTTTACTTGTTTATTTGTCTGTGGGCAAATTGTAAAAGTATTTTTGGAATATTTATACAACAATGGTAGTTATATTTTATCGCTTGTTATTGCTAGCAGAATATCAGTTGGTTTTAGTACATTAAACGGTTGAAAATGTAAAAAAGTATTGTCAATTTCTTAAGGAAAAAACTAGAATAAAATTGGAGTAAAACAAAAAAAAAAGATATTTGGCTCACAAGAGACATTATGAAGTTTAATATTTATTTACCTTTTTTATTAAAGAAAAAACATTTTTGTTCCTTTCTTTGACAGAGAGCTATAGCTGCCTACATCAGTGGGCCAAATTCCCTGAAATTTCCAAAACATGTTGCTATCTAGTTGATACAATATATATTTTTAAAGTTTTAAGTTCGCGTGATACTTATTAAACACACAGTAAATATGTATAGTCGTATTACTAGGGAACTATTATAGACAAAATCTTTAAATTATGTACATTTTATTCTCGTATTAATATACACACTAGAGAACTATAACAGGTAGACTCTAGAAATTTTGCTCATGTAACCTTCATAATAATGTGCATAACCTAACAGAAAGCGGGCTAGATTGGAATGATGGGAGTAATACCTTCCACACATAGCATAAACTTTATACGTGTACCTGAGCAACTATAATAAGTAGAGCCTTAAAATTTTGTTAGATAAGCCCCATGTAAATGTGCACAGTTGGGTAAAAAACATGCTGGATTGCTACAATACAAAGTTAAAACTATTATCCTGTTCTTAGGGAAGTGCTATACTTAGAAATGATTTTTTGGAAATAATCACTTTATCAATGTGCAAAAAACATGTTGGACTAGATTAAAGGAAGTGGTACCTCCCACACAAAGCAAACATTTATTATCGTGTATCTAAAGAACAATAATAAGTAGAGACTTGCAGTTATATGGGAGAAACTTCCTTAACAATGTACTGGATTAGAAAAATAGGTGAGAACTATAAGGTGTAGAGTTTAGAAATTATAACCATTGTCGGCAGTCGAGCCACCACTTTAACCACTTCATATCGCTGCCACCACAATACTAAATGTGTGCTCATTATACAGTTGGTTGAAGAAATGGAGACATAAAATTTATTCACACTACAAGGCTCATGCATAAAAATTAAAATTATATCTATGTATATATATACTGAATTCAAATATTGCGTTATACATTCTGATCTAAGCGTTAAGGCAAACATTTGAATAAGATCGTCAAATATTTGTTTTCATAGTCGGACCATATAATATTATTGATAGGTTAACAGCTGGTTCTTGCCAAAGAATATTACTTTTTTTTGTTTTTACTAAGTTTTGTAAGAGAAAACAGAGGCAAACAACAGAGTTTCTTGCTTTCAAAACTTAAAATAAAATAAAATAAAATAAATCATGATAACAATAAAAAAAGATAAAATTGAATCCTTAAAAGTGCTAAAATATCGCTATGTCCGTCTGTTACAAGGCTCCATCTTTCTCTTAAACCGTAATAGCTATACACTTGAAATTCTTACAGAAGGTATATAGATAAAATTGATATACACAAGATAAATGTACCTAGTGTGACCAAAAAAAAAACAAGCAAACATTTTTCTTTATTTTTATTCTCTTTATATATTTTCTTTCTTTTGAAAATGGTATATATCTGTCTTGCTATTAGCCAACCTTTGGTTAGCAATTAACAACAATTAGATATTTTTTATTTTACAAATGTATATTTTGGATTATTAACACAATAGTCTTGAAGTTAACAATGTCAAAGTCTGTGAAATTATATGAATTTTATTTGAACTATTTTTTAATTAATAAAAAAATTATTTAGACTTAAGTTCTTAATTATAAAGGGATAAAGAAAATATATAAAGAGAATAAAAATAAAGAAAAATGTTTGCTTGGTTGTATAATAAAAAAAGTGTTTAAAAGTGTAAAACAATTTCAAAAAGCTCTATCTCCTATGAAATATAATGTAAAAAATAAAATTTCTCATATCCTATTTCTTTGATAAGTTTGTTTAAATAGAAAATTAATAACAATTGAAACTGCCTTGAGTTAGATACGAAGAGTACTGATGACGGACGTAGCTCCCTAAAAAATGCATTCTGCTTTGCTGATGTCTAAGTTTTCTTTATCTCTTTATAATTAAGAACTTAAGCCTAAATAATTAATTTATTAATTCAAAAATAGTTCAAATAAAATTCATATAATTAAATAATTAATATATGTATATTGATAATTCTTTTTCCTAAGCGCTATTAAATTTAATAAGCATTGTAAAAAAAATTATTCCCAAAATATTGGGAAAATTTTGAAAACAAAAGAAAACTGTATAGTTAATTAATTTCTAGTGACCACTATCCCTATTATGTGTTTTATTATGTGTTTTATATATGTGTTTGAATTATGAATTGTATTAAACAATTTGCTTAAAGTTCATTGCCTTTTAATACGCTTGAGATCACAATTTCCTTATGATAATTTAATTTTAAAACAAACCTTTTAAACGTACACTTCGAAAGTTTCCTGTCGAAAAACGCATGAATGAAACATGTGTTATTTCCTGCCCTAAGCCCCGAAAGAGCCACAGCAAATTGATTTATTAAGACAATTTACTTATAGTCTTCAGTACATATGTACATGCAATATTCGTGCTGGTATTTAACATACCCTTGATGGAAAAAAGGCTCTAAATTTGTGAGGCTCAAAAGGCATCAAAATATAAGTTGCTGATATGGCTATTAAATTTGCAACGGTGATTTCTTGTTCCTTTCAACGACAAATATTGTTGTACTAACAAATCATGTGGTAGAGCCGACTATATATATAATATATATGTATATATTTATATCACCATATTTATAAATAACAGGCGCGAAAAGTGGCATATCAACATCTTTAATGGTGTTTGAGTTAATTTACTTGCTGCAACAAAATATTTGATTTTTTCTCTTCAGAACTTACCTGCTAAAGTTACACTGCTCAGCTGAAAAATATTTAATATTTTTTAATTTAATTTAACTCGGTTGCTCGTTGTATTAAACCAAAATTTCATAAGGGTTGTGTGGAAAAGTATTTTTTACAATATTGTGGTTAGTTCGATACATAAATAAAATTCAATAGATTAATATTGCTGTGGCCCCTAGAGAGGCCTTTGCTTTGCTTTTTATTTACTTATTAGTAATTATAGCAGTTGCAGAACATGTCAGGTGCAATCATATAGAAAATATTAAGCCATTTGATTGTTTAAAGCAAAACTGTTAACATTTGCATAATGCTGCTTTACATAAATATGTTGGTATGTTTCTTTAATTGTTCATATTCTGTATGAAATCCCTCTCTAAACTTTTAAATAAACACTGGTATATAAATTGTGTAGGTAAAATTACTTGTAGGAGACAATGACAACAAGATGCAGCTGAATGAACAGGAAATACAACAGTATATACGGGCTAAAATATATAAATCCACTACATATATAATATATATAAATACAAATAGTATATATTTATATCGCCATGTAACAAAGGCAATTAAATTTTAGTTTTAAGTTAATTGGTTTTATATTATTTACTTAGATAATATTACAATTAGAAATATAATAAATCTTTCAAAAAAAAAAAAAAAAAAAAAATAATAATAAATAAATAAAAAATAAATAAAAAATACTAAAAAAACTCAACGTTAATAAAATACTTGTTATGACTTAGATAAACTGTATTAAACAATTAACCCGTATTATATTTGCTGTCATCAACATCGTCGTCAGTTCTGCGTCAAGATCACATTATGACAGCAACAATACTAATTTTGTATTCCCTAATAAACTTAGAAAAACGTTGACTGTTTATGGATAATGTTAATAAACTACAACACATACATACATATATATAATTCTTGACTCAACTAATTCATTTTGTTCAATATATTCGTTAGAAAAAGTTTTGTGAAAAACTTCAAATTGTATATAAAAAATATAAATCAAAATAAAAGTTATTTACTTACGATTCTGATCGGAAATAGAAAGTAAAAAAGAAGACTCCTGACAGTAATTAGACATATTTAAATTACCAGATGAAAAGTGAAGTATATTAAAATTCGTCTATTTCCAAATAATACATTTAGGGTGCCTCGGTGGTAGTATGCTAGTCTATTAGTCCGGTGTTGTGGGTTCGTTTTCCTATCAAAGACTCTGGAAATATTCACTGTAAGTAAGTAGGAAAGAAATAATTTCGGTGTCTACAAATGGTTAACTGCGTTAGTGATAGGTCACGAGCTGTCAATTATCTGGCGCAGTTAAAAATCTAGGTAATACGATACTTGCAAACTGTGCTAGAAGGAAATAGGATAACATAAAAAGGCTATGGATTACGGGCAGATATATATTAAATAGGGATGCTGTGGTGACCCTAGCTTTAAGCAAATGTTAGCAATTACCATAGACTCTGTGATAAGGAAGAATATCGGCATGCTGATACATGTCGACATTTCGACTGATGTCGCCAGTATAAAATTACTACAGTCGAGAGTAAAAAAGGTCTAAAAGGGACCCATGAAGTTAGTAATATGCTTCGGTGTAATAAGCAATTTATTTTATAACTCTTTTTAAATATGTGTTGGCTATCAACAGAGCCTGTTTTCAATGGAGGAACACACTTTTAGGTGAAAACGGTAGCTTATACATTTTTACAATTCAGGCCCGAGTAACTTTTTACCGAAACGCTATCAGAATAAGACCTGATTATATTTTATTAAACGTGCGGCCAATATCTAAACATATAATAAAACAGCAAATTTTTTCCTAAATGTCTCTGTATTCGTACCGTGGAAACAACTGGATGGCTTTTGATAAAATTTTGTGTCCAGTATCTTGGTTCAAATATAGGATACTATTTTACCGCAAAAATATCTCATTTTCAAAAGAAAATAGAGTAAAAGTGTTGAAAATACGCCGTTTTACTGATTCAATGGTACTGAAAACTTGGCAGCAACATTTATTTTTGAAAGCTGAATGTTTTAAATAACTTTTTACAGAACTCTAAAATAATTTTAGAATTTTACATAAATTTTAGAATTTTATTCGGCGTACCTCTATATAAGGAAAATACACTATCAAAGTAAGAGTCCTAAAATTTGGTGTGGATTACTTTTTAAAGCGAAATCGGACAAGATATTGTAAGGACGCTGACGAAGTAGAGAGCACAGATACTCTATACATATAATAAAATAGTAACTCATATTCATCTGTCTGTCTGCCTGCTTTTTGTTTGTGTTCGCATCATGTAAAAACTACAGGATGGATTTTAACAAAATTTTGTGAGGACACTTCTTAGTATCCTAATCCTAATATAGGATACTATTTTCCGCAAATATATCTTATTTTCAAGAGAAAAAGCAGTGAAAAACGCAATATCCGGTTTAAAGGTACTAAAAATTTTGGTTTAAGACTAGGATATTTTATTTTACTATTACGCAACAGATGGCGCCAGTAGAATACAATTTGAATTTTTACTTTGTGGAATTACATAGTTATTAAAATATTTTAAATACCTTTTATAGACATATATTCTAATATAGGGTAAAAACATATGAAATCAACCAATGAGTTGACCGCACCGATTTCGAATTGGATGAAATTTGGTAAGAAGGGAAAGTTAACCACAATAATAGCGTTTGCCAACTTTCAGTGTCCTAGCTCTCGTACTTTCAGAATTATGGCCATTCCAAGTTGGCAAAAATCAATAAAAATGCACTCAGATGCCTTAACACAATTTTTAATATCTCGAAAAGTATTCATTCTACGTTAATAATGAAGGGCTCATTTTACAGACAAAAACATGCGCCATTCAAAAAAAAATGTTTTTGGAATTTTCGATCAAGGATAATGTAAATAAAAAAAGGACTAAAATTTCCAAAGGATATATCTCGAAAATCAATATTTTTAAAAATCTCGAAAAAATACATGTTAATTCTTATTATGTTTTGTACAAGTCTGCCAAATTTCAATGTGGAGTCTTTATTACAACATGAGTTATTAAGAAAAAAGCAGACGAAGGTTTATGTATTTAATGAAATGTACTAAAATACAAAAAGGTGATAAACTACAAAAAGAAGAACAAATCAAATGTAACGAAACTTTTTCGAATTTTCTTTGCTTAAACTCTTTTCCTCCATTGCTTAACCTTTAATAAAAAGTACAACATAATGTATTATCATTATTAAACACTTTATTGCAGCATATTTATTATTTCTGAAGGATTTCAATTACAAAATCTGCATCTGCCGAGTAACGCTTGACTTTAATTTTTTTTTATCTACAGGTTCAATAGAATGCAGCTTTTGAGTTCCAGGAATAGTACGCAAATCTTTAAAACGAATTTGAAGGAACCGTGCTTCTTCTTCGTGGTCTTTTAGAGTTAAAAACTCGAAATTACAGTTCAAAAGATTTTGCAGGCACCATTCATATAATTGTTTTGGAGTAGTTATTTGACCTTGTAACGGACGCTGTAAACTAGCTCGACGTGCCTCTCTCTTTACGGTACCTCCAAGACCGTCACTTGGGCCTTTTCCATGGCTTGTTGCAAAAAAATGCCACTCAGCATTACATCCAAAATCTTCCATATGATAACATAAATTGATAAAGTTCTTTTTATTTTTAAACTGGGCAGCACTACCGTCTGAAAAATACGTGATTTTCTTCGGGGTTGTTTTAAACTTTTTTCTCAAAAATACATTCAGGTAGCGATGGAACAGATGAACAGCTACAGAATCGTGTACAAGACAATCAGATATTATTATGAAGTTTGTATGTTGTTTTTTTCCATCTGATTTAAAATAAATAGCAATTGGGTATAAAGTGGCCTGGGAGTTGTTCCAGTGAAATTCCTGGACTGCATCCTGAATAGTAAAAGAAGCATTTTCTGAAAAGTCGCAAACTGCTATGTACTCATTTTCTTCCAAATTTGATTTTCTTTCGCTCAGATGTGCTGCCTGCTGTTTTGCAATAAATGAATGAGGTAGTAGAGTTTTAAGCTTTTCACATAGGGAATCCACAAAAACGTCAGCTTGGCTAATCATGGTCTCCAAATTATCCCTATCTACACTTACCCATTGTTTATATGTTATTTCATCAATATCATTTTGC
>CATIVE010000423.1:0-59000 GCA_949628195.1 Phasia obesa
ACCCTAGGACATCAAAATTTAAAAAAGTCAGTTATTTTTAATAAAAATAATTCAAAACTAAATTTATTACTGGTTGAAAAATAGTTAGCTTAAAGTGCATTAAAAGTTAGTTGAGTTGCTTATAGGGAAGTTTTGTCTGTGCCTTTTCAGTGTTACTACGGCTTTTGGTTTGATAAATATTTTTAAATTAGTCGTTTTTAGTTAAAAAAATTTTAAAATTTATTTAAAAAAAGTTTTTTTTAAACTAAAAAAAAATCGAAAAAGTTGTTGGATGCCAACAACACGCGGTGTTCCCAAGCGGTCCCCCATCTAAGTACTAACCGCGCCCGACGCTGCTTAATTTCGGTGATCGGACGAGAACCGATGTATTCAGCGTGGTATGGTCGTTGGCAAAAGCATATAATCTAATAAACAACTTATATGAATGACAAAATCATTCATACACATTTCTTATTTTAACCAGTAAACGTTTGCTTGTTTATTTTTGTAAACAATACAACGAAACGTTCGTTTGTCATCAATGTTATTATATTAATACCAGGCTACTTTGCTATGTTAAACAATACATACATTTTACTCTACGAATTGTTAAAACCCAAGGAAATCATTCTTTTGCTTCATTTTTGCTTTTGCAGTATTACTTTATTTGCTGTTATTGCAAATTCTATTAAATTTAATAATTTTATTTAAAGAACTTCTATTTTTCAAATAACTAGTTTAAAAATTAAACAAATGTTATTAACAAAATGAACAAAAACATAAAAAATAACACAAAGAAAGCGTATTATATGGTTTTTTGTGCTTTTTCAGTGTTACTACGGTTTTTGTTTTTATAAATATTATTGAATTAGTGGTTTTTAGATAAAAAAATTTTAACAATTATAATAAAAAAGTTTTTTTTAATCTAAAAAAAATCAAAAAAGTTGTTGGATGCCAACAACACGCGGTGTTCCCAAGCGGTCCCCCATCTAAGTACTAACCGCGCCCGACGCTGCTTAATTTCGGTGATCGGACGAGAACCGATGTATTCAGCGTGGTATGGTCGTTGGCAAAAGCATATAATCTAATAAACAACTTATATGAATGACAAAATCATTCATACACATTTCTTATTTTAACCAGTAAACGTTTGCTTGTTTATTTTTGTAAACAATACAACGAAACGTTCGTTTGTCATCAATGTTATTATATTAATACCAGGCTGCTTTGCTATGTTAAACAATACATACATTTTACTCTACGAAATGTTAAAACCCAAGGAAATCATTCTTTTGCTTTATTTTTGCTTTTGCAGTATTACTTTATTTGCTGTTATTGCAAATTCTATTAAATTTAATAATTTTATTTAAAGAACTTCTATTTTTCAAATAATTAGTTTAAAAATTAAACAAATGTTATTAACAAAATGAACAAAAACATAAAAAATAACACAAAGAAAGCGTATTATATGGTTTTTTGTGCCTTTTCAGTGTTACTACGGTTTTTGTTTTTATAAATATTATTGAATTAGTGGTTTTTAGTTAAAAAATTTTAACAATTATAATAAAAAAGTTTTTTTTAAACTAAAAAAAAAATCAAAAAAGTTGGTGGATGCCAACAACAAACACGCGGTGTTCCCAAGCGGTCCCCCATCTAAGTACTAACCGCGCCCGACGCTGCTTAATTTCGGTGATCGGACGAGAACCGATGTATTCAGCGTGGTATGGTCGTTGGCAAAAGCATATAATCTAATAAACAACTTATATGAATGACAAAATCATTCATACACATTTCTTATTTTAACCAGCAAACGTTTGCTTGTTTATTTTTGTAAACAATACAACGAAACGTTCGTTTGTCATCAATGTTATTATATTAATACCAGGCTGCTTTGCTATGTTAAACAATACATACATTTTACTCTACGAAATGTTAAAACCCAAGGAAATCATTCTTTTGCTTTATTTTTGCTTTTGCAGTATTACTTTATTTGCTGTTATTGCAAATTCTATTAAATTTAATAATTTTATTTAAAGAACTTCTATTTTTCAAATAACTAGTTTAAAAATTAAACAAATGTTATTAACAAAATGAACAAAAACATAAAAACTAACACAAAGAAAGCGTATTAAATGGTTTTTTGTGCCTCTTCAGTGTTACTACGGTTTTTGTTTTGATAAATATTATTGAATTAGTGGTTTTAAGATAAAAAATTTTAACAATTATAATAAAAAAGTTTTTTTTAAACTAAAAAAAAAATCAAAAAAGTTGGTGGATGCCAACAACAAACACGCGGTGTTCCCAAGCGGTCCCCCATCTAAGTACTAACCGCGCCCGACGCTGCTTAATTTCGGTGATCGGACGAGAACCGATGTATTCAGCGTGGTATGGTCGTTGGCAAAAGCATATAATCTAATAAACAACTTATATGAATGACAAAATCATTCATACACATTTCTTATTTTAACCAGCAAACGTTTGCTTGTTTATTTTTGTAAACAATACAACGAAACGTTCGTTTGTCATCAATGTTATTATATTAATACCAGGCTGCTTTTCTATGTTAAACAATACATACATTTTACTCTACGAAATGTTAAAACCCAAGGAAATCATTCTTTTGCTATATTTTTGATTTTGCAGTATTACTTTATTTGCTGTTATTGCAAATTCTATTAAATTTAATAATTTTATTTAAAGAACTTCTATTTTTCAAATAACTAGTTTAAAAATTAAGAAAATGTTATTAACAAAATGAACAAAAACATAATAAATAACACAAAGAAAGCGTATTATATGGTTTTTTGTGCCTCTTCAGTGTTACTACGGTTTTTGTTTTGATAAATATTATTGAATTAGTGGTTTTTAGATAAAAAATTTTAACAATTATAATAAAAAAGTTTTTTTTAAACTAAAAAAAAATCAAAAAAGTTGTTGGATGCCAACAACACGCGGTGTTCCCAAGCGGTCCCCCATCTAAGTACTAACCGCGCCCGGCGCTGCTTAATTTCGGTGATCGGACGAGAACCGATGTATTCAGCGTGGTATGGTCGTTGGCAAAAGCATATAATCTAATAAACAACTTATATGAATGACAAAATCATTCATACACATTTCTTATTTTAACCAGTAAACGTTTGCTTGTTTATTTTTGTAAACAATACAACGAAACGTTCGTTTGTCATCAATGTTATTATATTAATACCAGGCTGCTTTGCTATGTTAAACAATACATACATTTTACTCTACGAAATGTTAAAACCCAAGGAAATCATTCTTTTGCTTTTGTAAGCGCGTAATAAAAACAGATCTTAACGCTTTGGTTGACACAAATAAACTGACCAATGTACTTTATTATCATGTTTAGGCTGCCAATGCAAGAGAGTACAAGTGTTACAAAATATAATAGAAATAAATAACTGTAATAAAATAACTGTAGTTTAACAATATTTGTCTTATATGTATGTAGGTATATAAATTCATGTATTCTTAGCATTATCAAATAAATACTTGATGGGCAAGGGAAACGTGCCAAGCGGGAAGTGTGCCACAACATCGGCTATAGCTCGGCCATCCTGACAAAACGAGATCACCCGATCTCGGCTGAAACTAAATTTTTTCGACCCTTGAACCACGGACGAATATTCCCGACAGCCCATACACCCTTGTAAGGATTTCTTGACTGTTGGAACCCCTCGACGTCTTCTAATAAATACCTGTCATTTCTAAGAATTTTCGCTACTCTATATGGCCCCTTGAATTTAGGAATCAGTTTTTTTGTGATACCCACATGCGAATCAAAATTTTTTATCATTACATAATCGCCCAGTGAATATTTCGTTCCCTGTTTTCTACGTTTGTCAACATACCTTTTGTTGTAACCTTGCAAAACTTCCTGTCTCTTAGAAGCCGCCAGTCTAACACTTTCGTGATCGACCTGTACCCTATGCTGAATATCATCTAATAAACATTCTTTTAAAGCATCTACTACGGGGCCTCTTTGTTCCGACCCGAATAGCATTATGCTCGGACGCTGCCCAATTGTCTTATGAACAGTGTTGTTCAATGCATGTTCTACCTTGTCCAAGACCGAGTCCCAGTACACACCATCTTCAGGGCGGACTAGTTTTGCTAGCATTGGACCTATGCTTCTGTTGACTCTCTCTACTTGACCGTTAGCCTGTGGAGAGCCAGTCGCAATCTTTACGTGTCGTATACTACGATCGTTCAAAAAATCCTGAAACTCAGAGGAGGTAAACGCTGTTCCCCTATCACTCACAATACATTTTGGACGGCTGTATGATCTAAAATAATCCTTTAAGTGTTCAACTACCTCTTTTGTCTTTGTGGTTTTCGTAGGGTACAGTCTCACAAATTTAGTGCTCGCGTCAATAACAACCAGTATATATTTCAAAACCCTGCCGTTGTCAACAGGACCATAATGATCAATGTGTATGACGTCGAATGGAACAGTAGACTTAGGAATGTTATTCAAAAGGCCTTCCTCTTTTCCATGCTTATCTGAGTAAGAAATGCACTTCAGACAGTTTCGAACATGATCGGTAACTTTTCTTTTTATATGAGGAAACCAGTAGCTGCCTGATATAAGATCTATTGTTTTTTCGATCCCTACGTGTCCCATTTCATCATGGTATCTATACAGTACATGACCCTCCATCGCTTCTGGTACACAGAATAACACTACGTCGTCTTTGTTAGTCTTCCTATACAAAATGCCATTTCTCATTTCAAACATCTTACTCTGTTTGTTTTGAAGTTCCTCCTTTATTCTGAGCAAGTTTGGGTCTCTGTTTTGGCATATTACCAAGTTTTCCTCAAAGCTATTACTTTCTATTACCATTACGTGTAAACTTCTGCTCAACGCATCTACATGTTGCATACGAGATCCTGCCCTATGTTCCAGTACATAGTCGTAATCCTGGAATTCTAACGCCCACCTTGCTATTCTTGGATTCATTTCTCTCCGATTTAGGGTCATCGTCAATGAATTGCAATCAGTGACAATCTTAAATTTTCTCCCATGTAGGTAGACCCTGAACCGTCTTAGAGCATAGAGAATAGCAAGTGTTTCCAGTTCAAAACTGTGGTACTTTGATTCTGCCTCACTTGATCTTTTTGAATAATAAAATACGGGGTGCATTTTTCCATCATCTTTCTTTTGTAATAGTATAGCCCCGAACCCTGCACTACTAGCGTCACAGTGCAATTCCGTTTCATCTTTTGGGTCGAAAAGTGCCAGTACGGGGCACTCTAATAAATGTTTCTTTAGTGTCTCAAAAGCCTGAAGTTGTTCCGGTCCAAATTCAAAAACTTTATTCTTGTTTGTCAGATCTGTCAATGGCTTAGCTATGGTAGAAAAATCCCTCACAAACCTTCTAAAGTATGAGGTGAGACCCAAAAAACTACGAACAGAGTGAACATTTGTGGGAACAGGGAACTCTTTAACAGCCTTCAAGCCCGCCTCATCTGCCTTAATACCATTACCACAGATTTCATATCCCAAATATCTCATATTAGTTTTTAGGAATTCACACTTGTCTAACCGCAATTCTAATCTATTCTCTACCAAACGCTTAAACACCTCTTCCAAGACTTGAAAATGTTCTTCGATATGCCGTGTCGCTACCATAATATCGTCCATATATACGATCAGCCGTCCATCCCTAACCATATCCGCAAAAACTTTGTTAACAAAGCGCTGGAACACAGACGGGGCATTTTTTAACCCGAACGGCATTCTCAAGAATTCATATTGGCCTAGGGGGGTAACGAAAGACGTATACTTTATAGAATTTTCTTCAACATAAACATGATAAAAGCCATTCTTTAAATCTAACTTGGTAAAGTATTGTTTTCCTGATAAGCGGTCTAGCAGGTCGTCAATAAGTGGAATTGGATAATTGTCCCTTAATGTCATTTTGTTTAATGTTCTGTAATCTATGCACATACGAAGTTCCCCTGTTTTTTTCTTCACAAGTACAATGGGTGACGCGAACTCCGATTCACTTGGTCTTATGTAGCGCTTTTCTAAGAGATCATCAAGAATTACCTGCAACTTTTCTTTTTCGTCATAGGACAATCGTCTAGGTGTAGAACTGAACGGCTTTATCTTTTCAAGATTAAGTTTAATTTCACTCCGTGTTTTGGGTTCAGGAGGTCTATCTGGCCGCACATATGATTTTAAAAATAATTGTCCCAGTCTCTCCCTATCACTCTTTCCCACATTCTCACTAAGTTCCAAGCTCACTACCTCGGGTATGTTTTCACATGCAATAGACATTATTGCTTTGACAAAATCGTCGCCCCCTGCACTATTATTCATTCTTCTAATCTCAGCCATCGACGTCTTTTCTGCCAACATTAACCCAGCCCTATCAAGAAAGTCCCTTCCAAGGATGCAATCCAATCCCAATGAAGAATTATCAACAAGGAATATATCAATTTCAATGCATTTATTTTCAAAGCAAACGTAAAATAAAATTCTTCCAAGGGTTTTAAATTCAGTATTATTTATACCATAAAAAGAAAATTTATCTTCATCTATGTAATTCAGATCAGATATTTTAGATATCAAGGACTTTTTTATAAAACAGGCTGGGCTCCCCGTGTCCATCAAGCATTCTACGTAAAAACAATTTGTAAAATTATTATCCAAACTACACTTAAAATACCTTAAATAATTATTATCTACCTTACGTCCCTCAGCTTTCCGTTGTGGACAGACAGCTACCAGGTGTTCCAAACTACCGCAACCATAGCAAGCACCCGTTTCCCTCTTTGACTTTTGGCAATCCTTTGCATAGTGCCCCAGGCAATTGCAGTTGTAGCACCGAATGCCAGACTCTCGTTTTTCCCTGTTGAAAATCGACTCACGTCCCTTGAGAGATATTTTTGAGAAAGCAGCTAACAGTTGCGACTTCGTTGTGAAGCATTGTAGATTGGCATGTATTTTTAGGTTGTTGTCGGGGATACCCTCAATAACGTAATCTATCAACTCATCTTCTTGGATTTTCAGGCGATCAGCCAAAGCAACTTTTTCGTTGAAATAAGTTATGAAATCTTCATTATAACTCCACTTTCTAAATTTGTGCAACAAATATCTTCGGTGCAATAGAACCATCATACTCAGGCAACAATTCCTTTAGAAGCGCAAAAGAAGTATTACCATTTATTATCTGTGTGTTTTTACTGACTGCTCTGCAACCACCATCGTATAAATTTTCACCTCCATCATCACCCACTAAACTGTAACAATCATTAGCTCTGCCGCCGTCACTATCATTTTCCGCACAAACGGCTTCACACACCCCAGCTGCACTGCTATCGTTTGCATTTCTATCATTTGTCACGTTGTTACATTCATTTGTGCCGCCGTCTCTATCATTTGTGCCACTGTCTCTATCGTTTTCACATCCGGCTTCGGTTTCATTTACTTCGCCACTTGAGAGCATTCTTTCTTTATATTTTTGGAGCTCTTCCATTTTTTATAATAAGCATTTTCTTTTATTAAGAGTTCTCTCTCTCTTTTCAAAACTGCTAGTTCCCTTGCCAGCAACTCATTCTCTTTTTTTAAATTAACATTGTTTACCTGTTCTTCACTCTCGTATTCACCATCACCATCGACAGTTCTTGCAGCTGCGCTGTTTCCGTCTATTGGACACACTCCTCTTTCGTTATGTGGCACCTCATTAATTCGCAGAACAAGCGCACTCTTTGTTCCTGTTGACGGCAAGTTCAGCTGCTGTAGCCAAGCACGTAACTGCGCAACCGTATAGTTGGTTGGATTTATTTCATCCATACTTATCTTTTTGTAGAAAGAAAAAAAAAAAGACCACACAAAAATTCTCTCTTTTTTTTATTTTGTATTTTTGTATTTTGTATTTTTTTTATATTGTCTTTGCAGGGAAAAAAACACACACACACTCGTCAGTTTTTTCTTTTATTATCAAAATGTTTTGTTTGTACGTTCTTTATTTTTTTCTCTTTGCTCTTTCACATTCAACACCACATTGTTAGTTTAGTTTTTTTTTTTTTTATTTATTTATCCCACTTCTGAAATTGTAAGCGCGTAATAAAAACAGATCTTAACGCTTTGGTTGACACAAATAAACTGACCAATGTACTTTATTATCATGTTTAGGCTGCCAATGCAAGAGAGTACAAGTGTTACAAAATATAATAGAAATAAATAACTGTAATAAAATAACTGTAGTTTAACAATATTTGTCTTATATGTATGTAGGTATATAAATTCATGTATTCTTAGCATTATCAAATAAATACTTGATGGGCAAGGGAAACGTGCCAAGCGGGAAGTGTGCCACAACATCGGCTATACTTTATTTTTGCTTTTGCAGTATTACTTTATTTGCTGTTATTGCAAATTCTATTAAATTTAATAATTTTATTTAAAGAACTTCTATTTTTCAAATAACTAGTTTAAAAATTAAACAAATGTTATTAACAAAATGAACAAAAACATAAAAAATAACACAAAGAAAGCGTATTATATGGTTTTTTGTGCCTTTTCAGTGTTACTACGGTTTTTGTTTTTATAAATATTATTGAATTAGTGGTTTTTAGATAAAAAATTTTAACAATTATAATAAAAAAGTTTTTTTTAAACTAAAAAAAAATCAAAAAAGTTGTTGGATGCCAACAACACGCGGTGTTCCCAAGCGGTCCCCCATCTAAGTACTAACCGCGCCCGACGCTGCTTAATTTCGGTGATCGGACGAGAACCGATGTATTCAGCGTGGTATGGTCGTTGGCAAAAGCATATAATCTAATAAACAACTTATATGAATGACAAAATCATTCATACACATTTCTTATTTTAACCAGTAAACGTTTGCTTGTTTATTTTTGTAAACAATACAACGAAACGTTCGTTTGTCATCAATGTTATTATATTAATACCAGGCTGCTTTGCTATGTTAAACAATACATACATTTTACTCTACGAAATGTTAAAACCCAAGGAAATCATTCTTTTGCTTTATTTTTGCTTTTGCAGTATTACTTTATTTGCTGTTATTGCAAATTCTATTAAATTTAATAATTTTATTTAAAGAACTTCTATTTTTCAAATAACTAGTTTAAAAATTAAACAAATGTTATTAACAAAATGAACAAAAACATAAAAAATAACACAAAGAAAGCGTATTATATGGTTTTTTGTGCCTTTTCAGTGTTACTACGGTTTTTGTTTTTATAAATATTATTGAATTAGTGGTTTTTAGATAAAAAATTTTAACAATTATAATAAAAAAGTTTTTTTTAAACTAAAAAAAAATCAAAAAAGTTGTTGGATGCCAACAACACGCGGTGTTCCCAAGCGGTCCCCCATCTAAGTACTAACCGCGCCCGACGCTGCTTAATTTCGGTGATCGGACGAGAACCGATGTATTCAGCGTGGTATGGTCGTTGGCAAAAGCATATAATCTAATAAACAACTTATATGAATGACAAAATCATTCATACACATTTCTTATTTTAACCAGTAAACGTTTGCTTGTTTATTTTTGTAAACAATACAACGAAACGTTCGTTTGTCATCAATGTTATTATATTAATACCAGGCTGCTTTGCTATGTTAAACAATACATACATTTTACTCTACGAAATGTTAAAACCCAAGGAAATCATTCTTTTGCTTTATTTTTGCTTTTGCAGTATTACTTTATTTGCTGTTATTGCAAATTCTATTAAATTTAATAATTTTATTTAAAGAACTTCTATTTTTCAAATAACTAGGTTAAAAATTAAACAAATGTTATTAACAAAATGAACAAAAACATAAAAAATAACACAAAGAAAGCGTATTATATGGTTTTTTGTGCCTTTTCAGTGTTACTACGGTTTTTGTTTTTATAAATATTATTGAATTAGTGGTTTTTAGATAAAAAAATTTTAACAATTATAATAAAAAAGTTTTTTTTAAACTAAAAAAAAATCAAAAAAGTTGTTGGATGCCAACAACACGCGGTGTTCCCAAGCGGTCCCCCCCCCCATCTAAGTACTAACCGCGCCCGACGCTGCTTAATTTCGGTGATCGGACGAGAACCGATGTATTCAGCGTGGTATGGTCGTTGGCAAAAGCATATAATCTAATAAACAACTTATATGAATGACAAAATCATTCATACACATTTCTTATTTTAACCAGTAAACGTTTGCTTGTTTATTTTTGTAAACAATACAACGAAACGTTCGTTTGTCATCAATGTCATCAATATTATATTAATACCAGGCTGCTTTGCTATGTTAAACAATACATACATTTTACTCTACGAAATGTTAAAACCCAAGGAAATCATTCTTTTGCTTTATTTTTGCTTTTGCAGTATTACTTTATTTGCTGTTATTGCAAATTCTATTAAATTTAATAATTTTATTTAAAGAACTTCTATTTTTCAAATAACTAGTTTAAAAATTAAACAAATGTTATTAACAAAATGAACAAAAACATAAAAAATAACACAAAGAAAGCGTATTATATGGTTTTTTGTGCCTTTTCAGTGTTACTACGGTTTTTGTTTTTATAAATATTATTGAATTAGTGGTTTTTAGATAAAAAAATTTTAACAATTATAATAAAAAAGTTTTTTTTAAACTAAAAAAAATCAAAAAAGTTGTTGGATGCCAACAACACGCGGTGTTCCCAAGCGGTCCCCCATCTAAGTACTAACCGCGCCCGACGCTGCTTAATTTCGGTGATCGGACGAGAACCGATGTATTCAGCGTGGTATGGTCGTTGGCAAAAGCATATAATCTAATAAACAACTTATATGAATGACAAAATCATTCATACACATTTCTTATTTTAACCAGTAAACGTTTGCTTGTTTATTTTTGTAAACAATACAACGAAACGTTCGTTTGTCATCAATGTTATTATATTAATACCAGGCTGCTTTGCTATGTTAAACAATACATACATTTTACTCTACGAAATGTTAAAACCCAAGGAAATCATTCTTTTGCTTTATTTTTGCTTTTGCAGTATTACTTTATTTGCTGTTATTGCAAATTCTATTAAATTTAATAATTTTATTTAAAGAACTTCTATTTTTCAAATAACTAGTTTAAAAATTAAACAAATGTTATTAACAAAATGAACAAAAACATAAAAAATAACACAAAGAAAGCGTATTATATGGTTTTTTGTGCCTTTTCAGTGTTACTACGGTTTTTGTTTTTATAAATATTATTGAATTAGTGGTTTTTAGATAAAAAATTTTAACAATTATAATAAAAAAGTTTTTTTTAAACTAAAAAAAAATCAAAAAAGTTGTTGGATGCCAACAACACGCGGTGTTCCCAAGCGGTCCCCCATCTAAGTACTAACCGCGCCCGACGCTGCTTAATTTCGGTGATCGGACGAGAACCGATGTATTCAGCGTGGTATGGTCGTTGGCAAAAGCATATAATCTAATAAACAACTTATATGAATGACAAAATCATTCATACACATTTCTTATTTTAACCAGTAAACGTTTGCTTGTTTATTTTTGTAAACAATACAACGAAACGTTCGTTTGTCATCAATGTTATTATATTAATACCAGGCTGCTTTGCTATGTTAAACAATACATACATTTTACTCTACGAAATGTTAAAACCCAAGGAAATCATTCTTTTGCTTTATTTTCGCTTTTGCAGTATTACTTTATTTGCTGTTATTGCAAATTCTATTAAATTTAATAATTTTATTTAAAGAACTTCTATTTTTCAAATAACTAGTTTAAAAATTAAACAAATGTTATTAACAAAATGAACAAAAACATAAAAAATAACACAAAGAAAGCGTATTATATGGTTTTTTGTGCCTTTTCAGTGTTACTACGGTTTTTGTTTTTATAAATATTATTGAATTAGTGGTTTTTAGATAAAAAATTTTAACAATTATAATAAAAAAGTTTTTTTTAAACTAAAAAAAAATCAAAAAAGTTGTTGGATGCCAACAACACGCGGTGTTCCCAAGCGGTCCCCCATCTAAGTACTAACCGCGCCCGACGCTGCTTAATTTCGGTGATCGGACGAGAACCGATGTATTCAGCGTGGTATGGTCGTTGGCAAAAGCATATAATCTAATAAACAACTTATATGAATGACAAAATCATTCATACACATTTCTTATTTTAACCAGCAAACGTTTGCTTGTTTATTTTTGTAAACAATACAACGAAACGTTCGTTTGTCATCAATGTTATTATATTAATACCAGGCTGCTTTTCTATGTTAAACAATACATACATTTTACTCTACGAAATGTTAAAACCCAAGGAAATCATTCTTTTGCTATATTTTTGATTTTGCAGTATTACTTTATTTGCTGTTATTGCAAATTCTATTAAATTTAATAATTTTATTTAAAGAACTTCTATTTTTCAAATAACTAGTTTAAAAATTAAGAAAATGTTATTAACAAAATGAACAAAAACATAATAAATAACACAAAGAAAGCGTATTATATGGTTTTTTGTGCCTCTTCAGTGTTACTACGGTTTTTGTTTTGATAAATATTATTGAATTAGTGGTTTTTAGATAAAAAATTTTAACAATTATAATAAAAAAGTTTTTTTTAAACTAAAAAAAAATCAAAAAAGTTGTTGGATGCCAACAACACGCGGTGTTCCCAAGCGGTCCCCCATCTAAGTACTAACCGCGCCCGGCGCTGCTTAATTTCGGTGATCGGACGAGAACCGATGTATTCAGCGTGGTATGGTCGTTGGCAAAAGCATATAATCTAATAAACAACTTATATGAATGACAAAATCATTCATACACATTTCTTATTTTAACCAGTAAACGTTTGCTTGTTTATTTTTGTAAACAATACAACGAAACGTTCGTTTGTCATCAATGTTATTATATTAATACCAGGCTGCTTTGCTATGTTAAACAATACATACATTTTACTCTACGAAATGTTAAAACCCAAGGAAATCATTCTTTTGCTTTTGTAAGCGCGTAATAAAAACAGATCTTAACGCTTTGGTTGACACAAATAAACTGACCAATGTACTTTATTATCATGTTTAGGCTGCCAATGCAAGAGAGTACAAGTGTTACAAAATATAATAGAAATAAATAACTGTAATAAAATAACTGTAGTTTAACAATATTTGTCTTATATGTATGTAGGTATATAAATTCATGTATTCTTAGCATTATCAAATAAATACTTGATGGGCAAGGGAAACGTGCCAAGCGGGAAGTGTGCCACAACATCGGCTATAGCTCGGCCATCCTGACAAAACGAGATCACCCGATCTCGGCTGAAACTAAATTTTTTCGACCCTTGAACCACGGACGAATATTCCCGACAGCCCATACACCCTTGTAAGGATTTCTTGACTGTTGGAACCCCTCGACGTCTTCTAATAAATACCTGTCATTTCTAAGAATTTTCGCTACTCTATATGGCCCCTTGAATTTAGGAATCAGTTTTTTTGTGATACCCACATGCGAATCAAAATTTTTTATCATTACATAATCGCCCAGTGAATATTTCGTTCCCTGTTTTCTACGTTTGTCAACATACCTTTTGTTGTAACCTTGCAAAACTTCCTGTCTCTTAGAAGCCGCCAGTCTAACACTTTCGTGATCGACCTGTACCCTATGCTGAATATCATCTAATAAACATTCTTTTAAAGCATCTACTACGGGGCCTCTTTGTTCCGACCCGAATAGCATTATGCTCGGACGCTGCCCAATTGTCTTATGAACAGTGTTGTTCAATGCATGTTCTACCTTGTCCAAGACCGAGTCCCAGTACACACCATCTTCAGGGCGGACTAGTTTTGCTAGCATTGGACCTATGCTTCTGTTGACTCTCTCTACTTGACCGTTAGCCTGTGGAGAGCCAGTCGCAATCTTTACGTGTCGTATACTACGATCGTTCAAAAAATCCTGAAACTCAGAGGAGGTAAACGCTGTTCCCCTATCACTCACAATACATTTTGGACGGCTGTATGATCTAAAATAATCCTTTAAGTGTTCAACTACCTCTTTTGTCTTTGTGGTTTTCGTAGGGTACAGTCTCACAAATTTAGTGCTCGCGTCAATAACAACCAGTATATATTTCAAAACCCTGCCGTTGTCAACAGGACCATAATGATCAATGTGTATGACGTCGAATGGAACAGTAGACTTAGGAATGTTATTCAAAAGGCCTTCCTCTTTTCCATGCTTATCTGAGTAAGAAATGCACTTCAGACAGTTTCGAACATGATCGGTAACTTTTCTTTTTATATGAGGAAACCAGTAGCTGCCTGATATAAGATCTATTGTTTTTTCGATCCCTACGTGTCCCATTTCATCATGGTATCTATACAGTACATGACCCTCCATCGCTTCTGGTACACAGAATAACACTACGTCGTCTTTGTTAGTCTTCCTATACAAAATGCCATTTCTCATTTCAAACATCTTACTCTGTTTGTTTTGAAGTTCCTCCTTTATTCTGAGCAAGTTTGGGTCTCTGTTTTGGCATATTACCAAGTTTTCCTCAAAGCTATTACTTTCTATTACCATTACGTGTAAACTTCTGCTCAACGCATCTACATGTTGCATACGAGATCCTGCCCTATGTTCCAGTACATAGTCGTAATCCTGGAATTCTAACGCCCACCTTGCTATTCTTGGATTCATTTCTCTCCGATTTAGGGTCATCGTCAATGAATTGCAATCAGTGACAATCTTAAATTTTCTCCCATGTAGGTAGACCCTGAACCGTCTTAGAGCATAGAGAATAGCAAGTGTTTCCAGTTCAAAACTGTGGTACTTTGATTCTGCCTCACTTGATCTTTTTGAATAATAAAATACGGGGTGCATTTTTCCATCATCTTTCTTTTGTAATAGTATAGCCCCGAACCCTGCACTACTAGCGTCACAGTGCAATTCCGTTTCATCTTTTGGGTCGAAAAGTGCCAGTACGGGGCACTCTAATAAATGTTTCTTTAGTGTCTCAAAAGCCTGAAGTTGTTCCGGTCCAAATTCAAAAACTTTATTCTTGTTTGTCAGATCTGTCAATGGCTTAGCTATGGTAGAAAAATCCCTCACAAACCTTCTAAAGTATGAGGTGAGACCCAAAAAACTACGAACAGAGTGAACATTTGTGGGAACAGGGAACTCTTTAACAGCCTTCAAGCCCGCCTCATCTGCCTTAATACCATTACCACAGATTTCATATCCCAAATATCTCATATTAGTTTTTAGGAATTCACACTTGTCTAACCGCAATTCTAATCTATTCTCTACCAAACGCTTAAACACCTCTTCCAAGACTTGAAAATGTTCTTCGATATGCCGTGTCGCTACCATAATATCGTCCATATATACGATCAGCCGTCCATCCCTAACCATATCCGCAAAAACTTTGTTAACAAAGCGCTGGAACACAGACGGGGCATTTTTTAACCCGAACGGCATTCTCAAGAATTCATATTGGCCTAGGGGGGTAACGAAAGACGTATACTTTATAGAATTTTCTTCAACATAAACATGATAAAAGCCATTCTTTAAATCTAACTTGGTAAAGTATTGTTTTCCTGATAAGCGGTCTAGCAGGTCGTCAATAAGTGGAATTGGATAATTGTCCCTTAATGTCATTTTGTTTAATGTTCTGTAATCTATGCACATACGAAGTTCCCCTGTTTTTTTCTTCACAAGTACAATGGGTGACGCGAACTCCGATTCACTTGGTCTTATGTAGCGCTTTTCTAAGAGATCATCAAGAATTACCTGCAACTTTTCTTTTTCGTCATAGGACAATCGTCTAGGTGTAGAACTGAACGGCTTTATCTTTTCAAGATTAAGTTTAATTTCACTCCGTGTTTTGGGTTCAGGAGGTCTATCTGGCCGCACATATGATTTTAAAAATAATTGTCCCAGTCTCTCCCTATCACTCTTTCCCACATTCTCACTAAGTTCCAAGCTCACTACCTCGGGTATGTTTTCACATGCAATAGACATTATTGCTTTGACAAAATCGTCGCCCCCTGCACTATTATTCATTCTTCTAATCTCAGCCATCGACGTCTTTTCTGCCAACATTAACCCAGCCCTATCAAGAAAGTCCCTTCCAAGGATGCAATCCAATCCCAATGAAGAATTATCAACAAGGAATATATCAATTTCAATGCATTTATTTTCAAAGCAAACGTAAAATAAAATTCTTCCAAGGGTTTTAAATTCAGTATTATTTATACCATAAAAAGAAAATTTATCTTCATCTATGTAATTCAGATCAGATATTTTAGATATCAAGGACTTTTTTATAAAACAGGCTGGGCTCCCCGTGTCCATCAAGCATTCTACGTAAAAACAATTTGTAAAATTATTATCCAAACTACACTTAAAATACCTTAAATAATTATTATCTACCTTACGTCCCTCAGCTTTCCGTTGTGGACAGACAGCTACCAGGTGTTCCAAACTACCGCAACCATAGCAAGCACCCGTTTCCCTCTTTGACTTTTGGCAATCCTTTGCATAGTGCCCCAGGCAATTGCAGTTGTAGCACCGAATGCCAGACTCTCGTTTTTCCCTGTTGAAAATCGACTCACGTCCCTTGAGAGATATTTTTGAGAAAGCAGCTAACAGTTGCGACTTCGTTGTGAAGCATTGTAGATTGGCATGTATTTTTAGGTTGTTGTCGGGGATACCCTCAATAACGTAATCTATCAACTCATCTTCTTGGATTTTCAGGCGATCAGCCAAAGCAACTTTTTCGTTGAAATAAGTTATGAAATCTTCATTATAACTCCACTTTCTAAATTTGTGCAACAAATATCTTCGGTGCAATAGAACCATCATACTCAGGCAACAATTCCTTTAGAAGCGCAAAAGAAGTATTACCATTTATTATCTGTGTGTTTTTACTGACTGCTCTGCAACCACCATCGTATAAATTTTCACCTCCATCATCACCCACTAAACTGTAACAATCATTAGCTCTGCCGCCGTCACTATCATTTTCCGCACAAACGGCTTCACACACCCCAGCTGCACTGCTATCGTTTGCATTTCTATCATTTGTCACGTTGTTACATTCATTTGTGCCGCCGTCTCTATCATTTGTGCCACTGTCTCTATCGTTTTCACATCCGGCTTCGGTTTCATTTACTTCGCCACTTGAGAGCATTCTTTCTTTATATTTTTGGAGCTCTTCCATTTTTTATAATAAGCATTTTCTTTTATTAAGAGTTCTCTCTCTCTTTTCAAAACTGCTAGTTCCCTTGCCAGCAACTCATTCTCTTTTTTTAAATTAACATTGTTTACCTGTTCTTCACTCTCGTATTCACCATCACCATCGACAGTTCTTGCAGCTGCGCTGTTTCCGTCTATTGGACACACTCCTCTTTCGTTATGTGGCACCTCATTAATTCGCAGAACAAGCGCACTCTTTGTTCCTGTTGACGGCAAGTTCAGCTGCTGTAGCCAAGCACGTAACTGCGCAACCGTATAGTTGGTTGGATTTATTTCATCCATACTTATCTTTTTGTAGAAAGAAAAAAAAAAAGACCACACAAAAATTCTCTCTTTTTTTTATTTTGTATTTTTGTATTTTGTATTTTTTTTATATTGTCTTTGCAGGGAAAAAAACACACACACACTCGTCAGTTTTTTCTTTTATTATCAAAATGTTTTGTTTGTACGTTCTTTATTTTTTTTCTCTTTGCTCTTTCACATTCAACACCACATTGTTAGTTTAGTTTTTTTTTTTTTTTATTTATTTATCCCACTTCTGAAATTGTAAGCGCGTAATAAAAACAGATCTTAACGCTTTGGTTGACACAAATAAACTGACCAATGTACTTTATTATCATGTTTAGGCTGCCAATGCAAGAGAGTACAAGTGTTACAAAATATAATAGAAATAAATAACTGTAATAAAATAACTGTAGTTTAACAATATTTGTCTTATATGTATGTAGGTATATAAATTCATGTATTCTTAGCATTATCAAATAAATACTTGATGGGCAAGGGAAACGTGCCAAGCGGGAAGTGTGCCACAACATCGGCTATACTTTATTTTTGCTTTTGCAGTATTACTTTATTTGCTGTTATTGCAAATTCTATTAAATTTAATAATTTTATTTAAAGAACTTCTATTTTTCAAATAACTAGTTTAAAAATTAAACAAATGTTATTAACAAAATGAACAAAAACATAAAAAATAACACAAAGAAAGCGTATTATATGGTTTTTTGTGCCTTTTCAGTGTTACTACGGTTTTTGTTTTTATAAATATTATTGAATTAGTGGTTTTTAGATAAAAAATTTTAACAATTATAATAAAAAAGTTTTTTTTAAACTAAAAAAAAATCAAAAAAGTTGTTGGATGCCAACAACACGCGGTGTTCCCAAGCGGTCCCCCATCTAAGTACTAACCGCGCCCGACGCTGCTTAATTTCGGTGATCGGACGAGAACCGATGTATTCAGCGTGGTATGGTCGTTGGCAAAAGCATATAATCTAATAAACAACTTATATGAATGACAAAATCATTCATACACATTTCTTATTTTAACCAGTAAACGTTTGCTTGTTTATTTTTGTAAACAATACAACGAAACGTTCGTTTGTCATCAATGTTATTATATTAATACCAGGCTGCTTTGCTATGTTAAACAATACATACATTTTACTCTACGAAATGTTAAAACCCAAGGAAATCATTCTTTTGCTTTATTTTTGCTTTTGCAGTATTACTTTATTTGCTGTTATTGCAAATTCTATTAAATTTAATAATTTTATTTAAAGAACTTCTATTTTTCAAATAACTAGTTTAAAAATTAAACAAATGTTATTAACAAAATGAACAAAAACATAAAAAATAACACAAAGAAAGCGTATTATATGGTTTTTTGTGCCTTTTCAGTGTTACTACGGTTTTTGTTTTTATAAATATTATTGAATTAGTGGTTTTTAGATAAAAAATTTTAACAATTATAATAAAAAAGTTTTTTTTAAACTAAAAAAAAATCAAAAAAGTTGTTGGATGCCAACAACACGCGGTGTTCCCAAGCGGTCCCCCATCTAAGTACTAACCGCGCCCGACGCTGCTTAATTTCGGTGATCGGACGAGAACCGATGTATTCAGCGTGGTATGGTCGTTGGCAAAAGCATATAATCTAATAAACAACTTATATGAATGACAAAATCATTCATACACATTTCTTATTTTAACCAGTAAACGTTTGCTTGTTTATTTTTGTAAACAATACAACGAAACGTTCGTTTGTCATCAATGTTATTATATTAATACCAGGCTGCTTTGCTATGTTAAACAATACATACATTTTACTCTACGAAATGTTAAAACCCAAGGAAATCATTCTTTTGCTTTATTTTTGCTTTTGCAGTATTACTTTATTTGCTGTTATTGCAAATTCTATTAAATTTAATAATTTTATTTAAAGAACTTCTATTTTTCAAATAACTAGGTTAAAAATTAAACAAATGTTATTAACAAAATGAACAAAAACATAAAAAATAACACAAAGAAAGCGTATTATATGGTTTTTTGTGCCTTTTCAGTGTTACTACGGTTTTTGTTTTTATAAATATTATTGAATTAGTGGTTTTTAGATAAAAAAATTTTAACAATTATAATAAAAAAGTTTTTTTTAAACTAAAAAAAAATCAAAAAAGTTGTTGGATGCCAACAACACGCGGTGTTCCCAAGCGGTCCCCCCCCCCATCTAAGTACTAACCGCGCCCGACGCTGCTTAATTTCGGTGATCGGACGAGAACCGATGTATTCAGCGTGGTATGGTCGTTGGCAAAAGCATATAATCTAATAAACAACTTATATGAATGACAAAATCATTCATACACATTTCTTATTTTAACCAGTAAACGTTTGCTTGTTTATTTTTGTAAACAATACAACGAAACGTTCGTTTGTCATCAATGTCATCAATATTATATTAATACCAGGCTGCTTTGCTATGTTAAACAATACATACATTTTACTCTACGAAATGTTAAAACCCAAGGAAATCATTCTTTTGCTTTATTTTTGCTTTTGCAGTATTACTTTATTTGCTGTTATTGCAAATTCTATTAAATTTAATAATTTTATTTAAAGAACTTCTATTTTTCAAATAACTAGTTTAAAAATTAAACAAATGTTATTAACAAAATGAACAAAAACATAAAAAATAACACAAAGAAAGCGTATTATATGGTTTTTTGTGCCTTTTCAGTGTTACTACGGTTTTTGTTTTTATAAATATTATTGAATTAGTGGTTTTTAGATAAAAAAATTTTAACAATTATAATAAAAAAGTTTTTTTTAAACTAAAAAAAATCAAAAAAGTTGTTGGATGCCAACAACACGCGGTGTTCCCAAGCGGTCCCCCATCTAAGTACTAACCGCGCCCGACGCTGCTTAATTTCGGTGATCGGACGAGAACCGATGTATTCAGCGTGGTATGGTCGTTGGCAAAAGCATATAATCTAATAAACAACTTATATGAATGACAAAATCATTCATACACATTTCTTATTTTAACCAGTAAACGTTTGCTTGTTTATTTTTGTAAACAATACAACGAAACGTTCGTTTGTCATCAATGTTATTATATTAATACCAGGCTGCTTTGCTATGTTAAACAATACATACATTTTACTCTACGAAATGTTAAAACCCAAGGAAATCATTTTTAATGCCATTTATCTTTATTAATTAAAACAACGTTTCAGTTTCACGGTTTAAACAAGAATGTTCTCTTTATTGATCTTTGATTATTCTACATATGTTATTCGAGGGAGAATGGCGGAGTTGCCAGAGTCTCCATGTCAGGGATGGCACTACACCTCCCTTTTTATATGAAAAATAAAATGTGATGTTAAATAAATACATATTAGGAAAATAAATTTATTATATGTCGACACATTATTATTGCCTCCCTTTTTATAAAAAAATGTTGGGATAAACACAATTTTACAACATTTTTTGTATTTGAAAATATTTTTTTTTTTTTTTTTTTATAGTTATTTGAAATAATGATTTTCTATATAGCTTTTACATAACAATTCTTTAATTTGACATTGATACATTTTATTTTTTTTTACAATATTATATTTCATTTGAGCTAGCAATATAATTCATATTTTGCCTTTTTTTTCTTTTTTTTTTTTTAAAAATTTGTAAAATTTTGGGTTTTGTTTAACATTTGGAGTTTTCAAATATTCGTGCATATATAAATATAAGTTTTATAGTTTTGTGACACGATTTTTATGAACTGTTTTTTCCTTCATTGATTTCTTATCGAGTATAGTAACATTTACTCCATCTACTTTCTTAACTATAAAAGGACCTTCGTAAACACTTTTGTGTTTATCGTAAGGTTGTTTTCGCAATAGTACTTTATGGTTTTTCTTTAAATATATTGGTTTTGCAGTTTTGTCAAAAAATTTTTTATTTGCAACTTTATGTTTTTCAACTAATTGTTTTGCCATTTTATTAGATTTTTGCAGTCTATACTTAATTTCTTGACTATAATTATCAATATTGTACACAGGATCTAAAACGAGATTTGGTTGGGTTGGTAATACAACATTTTTCCCGAAAACAATTTCAAAAGGCGTTAATTTATTGTCAAAGACAGTATTTGTCGTCGTATTGTGGTAAAACGTAAAGTATTTGAGATAAGTGTCCCAATCTGAAAGATTTTCACTGATGTAAGCTCGGATGTATTCATTGAATACACGATGGTTTCGTTCAACTGTTCCTAAGGTCTGATGATGGTAGCTTGTCGAGAATTTGGTTTCAATTTTTAAGAATTTACACATTTCCAAAAATATTTCGTTCTTGTATTCTGTGCCTAAATCGGATTTAATTGTATTCATTTTTCCGTAGGTTAGAATAAAATTTTCAAAAATTGCACGAGCTACTGTTCTAGCTGACTTATCAGGAATGGGTATACTGACTAAATACTTTGACAGATCACATATTATTGTAACTGCATACTTGTTTCCATAATTAGACAAAGGTAGTGGACCTATTGTATCCACAACTACTACGTCAAATGCTTTGGTTGGTGTTGGACTAAGTACCAATTCTTCAACATTTGATGGTTTAACCTTGTTTAGGTTACATTCTGAACAATTTCTCACATATTTCGCAATGTCTTTCGTCATTTTCTTCCAAAAGTACTTGGTTCTTATTTTAGCGTATAATTTCTTTTGACCACAGTGACCTCCAACAATCGGATCATTATGATAAATTTCCATAATTTTTTGTTTTTCACTGTCATCTTTAATTATCGATACAGGTTCAGTAAGTGCTATTTCGAGAGTTTTTAATAATTTATTTCCATGGATTTTTAAGTTTTGTAGTGTAACAAATTTAAATATTAAGTCATTTTTTGGCCATTCTGCCTTATAGATTTTATTTTTGTTGGCTTGAGTTTGTAGCCTCGAAAGCAGTAAATCTAGATTTATAGTTTCGTTAGCAAAATCAAAATCTAAACATAGCGATTTTTTAAACTTTCTATATACATTAATGCGCAATGTAATTAAGTTCGTATCGTAATTACATAATTCTGTTTTTATTTTAGCAGTTTCCTTACTGAATTTGTGTGAAAATTTATCGTAAATCATTGGTTTTGGAGTATTATTGTCCGATGAAGAAAATTGATTTAAATTTAGGTTATGATTCTTTGATTTTCTGGACATTGCACGCGTCATAATTGGTAATAGTTTTGCCTGTTCATTTTTAAGGTCGTTGATATATATCCTGGATAATGCGTCTGCTCCAACGTTTTCCTTCCCTTTTATGTATTCAACCACAAAATTATATTCTGATAATTGTAAACGAATTCTAGTGAGTTTAGACGAAGGATCTTTCATGTTAAATAAATAGACTAATGGTCGATGATCCGAACGAACGGTGAAAAATGTGCCATAGATATATGGGCGAAAATGTGTTACAGCGAAATGGATCGCTAATAGCTCGAGTTCAATGATTGGTTTTTTCTGCTCAGATTGGCTAAAAGACTTAGAAGCAAAATATACTGGAAGATCCTCATCATTCACATTCTGACTAAGAATTGCACCGCAGCCTATTTTCGAAGCGTCCACCGTAATTAAAAAGGGTTTGTTGAAATCTGGATACTGTAGTATTCTTGGCGATACTAAAGCAGACTGTAATTGATTAAAAGAATTTTGACACTGATCATTCCATACAAATTGTGATTTTTTTCTTGTAATAAAGTTTAATGGTGCGGCTAAAATAGCAAAATTTTGGATAAATTTCCTATAATAATTAGCAAAAGCTACGAAACGTTTGACAGCATTTTTATCGGTTGGAATGGGATACTTTTGTATTACAATTTTCTTGGAATCATCAGGCAAGATGCCTTTTGCTGTGCACTTGTGCCCAAGGAAAGTAACTTCAGGGCGAAAAAAGTTGCACTTGTGCGGATTTAATTTCAGATTATTTCTCCTTAAAACTTCAAAAACATCTGTCAAGTTATCGATATGGTGTTGTCTGCTACATCCTATTATAATGATATCATCCATATAAAGAAAAGCTTTATTAGGAGCTAAACCAGAAAAAGCTATAGACATCATTCTTGCGAATGAATTTGGCGCAACATTTAGTCCAAAGGGTAAAACCTTCCATCGAAAAGCACCAGTATCGGTACTGAACGACGTAATATCCCGAGAGTCTGAATGTAAAGGAATTTGATGAAATCCTGAGTACAGATCAACTATTGAAAAATATTTTGCTCGTCCGAGGTTGTCCAAGATATCGTCGATTCTGGGCAATGGAAATTTGTCCGCAATTAACTTTTTATTTACGGCACGAAAATCTACACACATTCTGTACGATTTCTCATTGTTTGATCCTTTTTTCGGCACTAATATTAAAGGACTATTGTAGCTAGAACTACTCGGTTCTATCAAATCATTGTCTAGTAATTTTCTGACCTGTGTGTTTATTTCATTTCTTTGAGAGTGCGCGAGTCTATAATTTTTTATATAGACGGGTGTAGGATCGTTTAGACGCAATTTCTGTTCATAACAATTAGTTAGTGACATTCGATCATCTTTTAGTGCAAATATATCTGCAAATTTTTCGATGAGTGGTAACAAATCATCCTTAACATCGCTGGGCATTTGGTTCTGTAAAATAGAAGTTAGTTTTGAAGTACGTACGCTATCCATACTAGTATTGTTTATTGAGTAAATATGAAAATTTTTTAATCTTTCCGCTTTTATATTATAACTTTTAATACATTTAATTTCATCAGTGGTGTTGACTACGCGTATTAATGAATTTTGTTTATCTACTATGCCTTTTGCAATGAATACACCTTCTGAAATCTCCTGTGAATCTATGAACATAGGTTCCAAAATATTTTGAAGCTTAAAAATTCTGTATACTTCGCATCTTGGTGGGATTATACATGAAAAGTTTGTGGTACCTTGATGAATCGGAATTTTGAACCTAACATTATGATTAGAACCAGATAATGTCATGTGTTGGTAGTCTATTTTACACTTGTTGTTCTTAAGGAAGTCCTTACCAAGAATTCCATTGGAAGGAATGTTAAACTCGTCTGGGACTATGTGAAGAACTTGAGGAATTTTGTTCTGTGAAATATTCAAATTTGTGAAAATTGTTCCTATCGTAGAAATAGCAGACGTAGTTATACCCGTGATTTTTATTGTTTCAATTGTATTTATTTTCGCATTTGGTTTTAAGCATGAAGCTTTTATTAATGAAATATCAGCCTGGGAGTCCACCAGGAATGTATACGGAATGTTTCGATTGAATAAATGTAATTGGATGAAATCTGAGTAGTTTAAATTTAAGCTATAAACTGATTTAAGATATGTCGATGAATTTAATTGGACGTTTCTTCCCCCAACATTAGTGTTTGTTGAGGGGCTTCCTCGTTTAAATGTCTTACGGAAGCCCGTCCACCCCGGAACCGGTTTCTATAGTTGCCTCGAAAATACCTCTGATTTCCTTGGTTATTAAAATTGCGATTACTCCTTCTATAATTACCTCGAAAATTACCACGATTATATGTGTTGTACCTAGCCCGATTTGACCTATTTGTTTGCTGAAAACTGTTGTTTCTAGTTGCGTCGTCACTACGTAAAGAGAGTACTTGTCGCTCTTTAACTTCGTTCGTTTGTTCTACTATTAGTTTTGCAACTACTTCTTTCGGGTTATTAAAAGCCGTTGAAGCTAAAATTGACTTTACCAAATCGGTTTTTGCGTTTAATCGGCATACAGCCACGGTCTGTTCAATGGCCATTTCATCAGCTTTCACTTTCGTGATACCTTCAATGACTAAAGAACGGGTTAAAGCATCGGCTAATTCTTCCGCTTGTTTTGCAAAGTCTGTGTAATTATTATTCCTAACACTGAGCGCTGCAATTTTGCCAGCTACTACTTTTGAACTGTCTGGCTTGAGTTTACTTCTCAAGGCAGTTTTTATGTCTTGCGCACTATTTACAACTTCCGGTAAAGCTTCCCGGGCTTTACCTTCAAGCTTGGATTTCAAAAATGTTACAAGAGTAGGTTTCAAATTATCTTCCGTCAACTCTTCTATCAGACTTATCTTGTCTAGAAACGATTCTAGAGCTAAAGGATTTCCTTCGAAGTTTTCTCTTATAATGTTGGCACACATCCCAACATACGTTCTTTTTTGTTCAATTGTCGCCATGGTTATTTCCGATCCTGAACCCGTGCTTCCGCTTGAACCAAGTGACTTTTTATCTTCTTCGTCCGTTTCTATACAGTCTTCAATCCCTATTGCGTCACTAACGTCGACTAATCCGAACAAGCTAACATCTTCTAAAACTTTTACGGAGCAATTAAGTTTCTCGAAACACCTTATTAAAATTTTTCGGCAATGTTCAACTTTGTTTAAATATTTCTTTTGATCACCTACCGGTAACCCTTCCGTGTAAATCTTTGTGTATTGTAATATTGAATTATAGCTGCTTGCTATTAATAGTATATATTCGTTAATTTTATTGATATTTTTACTAAGTGGACGATTTTGTAATATTCGCTTTTTAATATTATAAAAATTTTTCAACAATTCTTTAAATTCGTCATTATATAAATCTGACATTTGTTCAAGATAAACGATGTGTTTTGAAATAAATGTTAAAATATGTTTGTGAAAATTTCAATTACCTTGTGCAAATACTTTGACACATCCTTTACCTTGAAACATGGCTGGAATTGTTAAAATTATTTAAAAAGAAAAGCGTTTTTTTTTTTTTTTTGTTATTGGAGATCAAAACTTTCAAATACTATGTACATATATGCGTATTACTTGTAAGTAAATTTAACATGTGTAATTATTTGTACTTTCTTTTTTTTCAATTTAAATTCCTTTGGTCTGTTGTAACTATGTACATATGTATATTACTTTTATCAATTAATATTATTTAATATGTATATTGTTACATATATTTAAAGAAGTTGTGCCTCTTTCACTTATTTATTAATTAGATGTATAATCATACACATTTTTTTTTTATAAAAAAAGATTTTTCAACTTTTAATATTTTCTCTTGTTTTTTTTCTTATTTCCCACTGTATATTTTTTTTTGTACTTTAAGGCTTGTAATTATTTTGTAAAATGAAAATTAGTATTCAACTTATTGTTTTAAATATTATATGATATAACTTTCCTTTGGTTTCTTTTACTCACAACTCAAATAATGTTATAACAAAAAAATTGAAAACATAAATTTAATCCATTATTTATTTATTGTTTAATTTTTGTTTTATATTTTTGTTTTATATTATATTAAACATTTTATTATTAATTAGTAATAAAAATTGAATTGTATTAACAAAAATATATTTTGTAATATATGTAGATACAAAGATACATGAGTAGTTTTTAAGTTATATGTGTAAGTAGAAAATTCAGTAATTAAAACTAATTTATATATTTAATAAATGTAAATATGTATTAATAATTATAATAATTAAGAGTAAGTATAAAAATTAAGAGTAAAAATTAATAATGTATAAGTATAATAATGTATGTATAAATATAGTAATAAGTATATGATTTTTGTATGCCTACTTTTTCTCCGTACTGTCTGTAGAAAATACCTTCTCTTGTTTTAGCGATTTTTGCTTGTTGTTATTGTTGTTGATGCTTGTTGTTTTTTTTTCCATTTAATCCAATTTTGTTTTATGTTGTCTGTTTCTCTTTTGTGTTTTTATTTCTTCTGATGTTATTTAAAGTAACGGTTTGGTTCTTATTTATGTCCAAATTTGGACAAATTTGGAGTCATTGTTGCATGACTTCACCGTTTGCATTCAATGTTGGTTTTTAACACGTTTTTCCTTGTGTCGATTTTTTTTTGTTTATAATCTAAATAACTATTCATTTTTTGTGGTATTTTTACAATGAACATATTGTTTTTGTTTGACTATTTTATAAAGTTGATATATATTTATATATTTTTTTTGTATTTTTTTTCTTGTTTTGTTGATTTTTTTTTTTTATTAAAGAATATTTTTAAGCTTAGAACTTAAGGCAAAATTACGAACCAGTTTATTTATTTGTTTGTTTTTTTAAAAAAACTATCCACTATTTATTTATTTAATGTCATCCATTTGTACATACTGAGGCGTGTACATAGTTATATACTTAATACATGTACCTTTTTCTATTTATTAATAAAAACACACAGACACTTGTTTTTGGTTTATAATATATTTTCGCTTGTCAAACTTATTTTTCCAAATATTTTCCGTTTATTTTATTTTAGTTTATTTTACTTCACTTTATTTATTTTCGTTTTTTCTCGCGCTTCCCAACGATACAAAAGTCCATTTATCAGTAATTTGTTGTTTTGCTTTAAAATTATGTATAATAAGCAATTTGTACAATTAGAGCAACTTATTTTTTCTTTTAATAATTTAAAGAAAGAAACTTTTAATTTTATATTTTGTTCCAACTACTAGCATTAATTATGTACACATATCAATGTTTTTGTTATAATAAAAAAACATTTTTTTTTTTATGTTTTAACTACTTGTTGCTTTTAATTCACATTAAATAAATCACTTTTGCAGCATAAAACGCTTCTGAATTCTTTTTACAAACTGTGTCTTGATTTCTCTTATAAAAAATTTTTTTTAACGTTATGATGTGTGAATTATATAAATTTTTGTTCTTTATTACATTTCATCATGATGTACCGTTTTATTATGTTCATGTGTACGTTTTTGTTTTTGGAGTTTTTTTTTCGCGTTCTTCTTGTATTGAAATTATTACATTTATTTTTTTTCATAAGTCTTAGCATTTTATTTTTATATACATATATGTATGTGTGTATGTATTTTAAATAACACTATGTATTCCTTTATATTCCAGTTGAAGCTAAAAAAACTGGCAGGATCGCCATTTAATGCCATTTATCTTTATTAATTAAAACAACGTTTCAGTTTCACGGTTTAAACAAGAATGTTCTCTTTATTGATCTTTGATTATTCTACATATGTTATTCGAGGGAGAATGGCGGAGTTGCCAGAGTCTCCATGTCAGGGATGGCACTACACATTCTTTTGCTTTATTTTTGCTTTTGCAGTATTACTTTATTTGCTGTTATTGCAAATTCTATTAAATTTAATAATTTTATTTAAAGAACTTCTATTTTTCAAATAACTAGTTTAAAAATTAAACAAATGTTATTAACAAAATGAACAAAAACATAAAAAATAACACAAAGAAAGCGTATTATATGGTTTTTTGTGCCTTTTCAGTGTTACTACGGTTTTTGTTTTTATAAATATTATTGAATTAGTGGTTTTTAGATAAAAAATTTTAACAATTATAATAAAAAAGTTTTTTTTAAACTAAAAAAAAATCAAAAAAGTTGTTGGATGCCAACAACACGCGGTGTTCCCAAGCGGTCCCCCATCTAAGTACTAACCGCGCCCGACGCTGCTTAATTTCGGTGATCGGACGAGAACCGATGTATTCAGCGTGGTATGGTCGTTGGCAAAAGCATATAATCTAATAAACAACTTATATGAATGACAAAATCATTCATACACATTTCTTATTTTAACCAGTAAACGTTTGCTTGTTTATTTTTGTAAACAATACAACGAAACGTTCGTTTGTCATCAATGTTATTATATTAATACCAGGCTGCTTTGCTATGTTAAACAATACATACATTTTACTCTACGAAATGTTAAAACCCAAGGAAATCATTCTTTTGCTTTATTTTCGCTTTTGCAGTATTACTTTATTTGCTGTTATTGCAAATTCTATTAAATTTAATAATTTTATTTAAAGAACTTCTATTTTTCAAATAACTAGTTTAAAAATTAAACAAATGTTATTAACAAAATGAACAAAAACATAAAAAATAACACAAAGAAAGCGTATTATATGGTTTTTTGTGCCTTTTCAGTGTTACTACGGTTTTTGTTTTTATAAATATTATTGAATTAGTGGTTTTTAGATAAAAAAATTTTAACAATTATAATAAAAAAGTTTTTTTTAAACTAAAAAAAATCAAAAAAGTTGTTGGATGCCAACAACACGCGGTGTTCCCAAGCGGTCCCCCCCCCATCTAAGTACTAACCGCGCCCGACGCTGCTTAATTTCGGTGATCGGACGAGAACCGATGTATTCAGCGTGGTATGGTCGTTGGCAAAAGCATATAATCTAATAAACAACTTATATGAATGACAAAATCATTCATACACATTTCTTATTTTAACCAGTAAACGTTTGCTTGTTTATTTTTGTAAACAATACAACGAAACGTTCGTTTGTCATCAATGTCATCAATATTATATTAATACCAGGCTGCTTTGCTATGTTAAACAATACATACATTTTACTCTACGAAATGTTAAAACCCAAGGAAATCATTCTTTTGCTTTATTTTTGCTTTTGCAGTATTACTTTATTTGCTGTTATTGCAAATTCTATTAAATTTAATAATTTTATTTAAAGAACTTCTATTTTTCAAATAACTAGTTTAAAAATTAAACAAATGTTATTAACAAAATGAACAAAAACATAAAAAATAACACAAAGAAAGCGTATTATATGGTTTTTTGTGCCTTTTCAGTGTTACTACGGTTTTTGTTTTTATAAATATTATTGAATTAGTGGTTTTTAGATAAAAAAATTTTAACAATTATAATAAAAAAGTTTTTTTTAAACTAAAAAAAATCAAAAAAGTTGTTGGATGCCAACAACACGCGGTGTTCCCAAGCGGTCCCCCATCTAAGTACTAACCGCGCCCGACGCTGCTTAATTTCGGTGATCGGACGAGAACCGATGTATTCAGCGTGGTATGGTCGTTGGCAAAAGCATATAATCTAATAAACAACTTATATGAATGACAAAATCATTCATACACATTTCTTATTTTAACCAGTAAACGTTTGCTTGTTTATTTTTGTAAACAATACAACGAAACGTTCGTTTGTCATCAATGTTATTATATTAATACCAGGCTGCTTTGCTATGTTAAACAATACATACATTTTACTCTACGAAATGTTAAAACCCAAGGAAATCATTCTTTTGCTTTATTTTTGCTTTTGCAGTATTACTTTATTTGCTGTTATTGCAAATTCTATTAAATTTAATAATTTTATTTAAAGAACTTCTATTTTTCAAATAACTAGTTTAAAAATTAAACAAATGTTATTAACAAAATGAACAAAAACATAAAAAATAACACAAAGAAAGCGTATTATATGGTTTTTTGTGCCTTTTCAGTGTTACTACGGTTTTTGTTTTTATAAATATTATTGAATTAGTGGTTTTTAGATAAAAAATTTTAACAATTATAATAAAAAAGTTTTTTTTAAACTAAAAAAAAATCAAAAAAGTTGTTGGATGCCAACAACACGCGGTGTTCCCAAGCGGTCCCCCCCCCCATCTAAGTACTAACCGCGCCCGACGCTGCTTAATTTCGGTGATCGGACGAGAACCGATGTATTCAGCGTGGTATGGTCGTTGGCAAAAGCATATAATCTAATAAACAACTTATATGAATGACAAAATCATTCATACACATTTCTTATTTTAACCAGTAAACGTTTGCTTGTTTATTTTTGTAAACAATACAACGAAACGTTCGTTTGTCATCAATGTCATCAATATTATATTAATACCAGGCTGCTTTGCTATGTTAAACAATACATACATTTTACTCTACGAAATGTTAAAACCCAAGGAAATCATTCTTTTGCTTTATTTTTGCTTTTGCAGTATTACTTTATTTGCTGTTATTGCAAATTCTATTAAATTTAATAATTTTATTTAAAGAACTTCTATTTTTCAAATAACTAGTTTAAAAATTAAACAAATGTTATTAACAAAATGAACAAAAACATAAAAAATAACACAAAGAAAGCGTATTATATGGTTTTTTGTGCCTTTTCAGTGTTACTACGGTTTTTGTTTTTATAAATATTATTGAATTAGTGGTTTTTAGATAAAAAAAATTTTAACAATTATAATAAAAAAGTTTTTTTTAAACTAAAAAAAATCAAAAAAGTTGTTGGATGCCAACAACACGCGGTGTTCCCAAGCGGTCCCCCCCCCCATCTAAGTACTAACCGCGCCCGACGCTGCTTAATTTCGGTGATCGGACGAGAACCGATGTATTCAGCGTGGTATGGTCGTTGGCAAAAGCATATAATCTAATAAACAACTTATATGAATGACAAAATCATTCATACACATTTCTTATTTTAACCAGTAAACGTTTGCTTGTTTATTTTTGTAAACAATACAACGAAACGTTCGTTTGTCATCAATGTCATCAATATTATATTAATACCAGGCTGCTTTGCTATGTTAAACAATACATACATTTTACTCTACGAAATGTTAAAACCCAAGGAAATCATTCTTTTGCTTTATTTTTGCTTTTGCAGTATTACTTTATTTGCTGTTATTGCAAATTCTATTAAATTTAATAATTTTATTTAAAGAACTTCTATTTTTCAAATAACTAGTTTAAAAATTAAACAAATGTTATTAACAAAATGAACAAAAACATAAAAAATAAGACAAAGAAAGCGTATTATATGGTTTTTTGTGCCTTTTCAGTGTTACTACGGTTTTTGTTTTTATAAATATTATTGAATTAGTGGTTTTTAGATAAAAAAAATTTTAACAATTATAATAAAAAAGTTTTTTTTAAACTAAAAAAAATCAAAAAAGTTGTTGGATGCCAACAACACGCGGTGTTCCCAAGCGGTCCCCCATCTAAGTACTAACCGCGCCCGACGCTGCTTAATTTCGGTGATCGGACGAGAACCGATGTATTCAGCGTGGTATGGTCGTTGGCAAAAGCATATAATCTAATAAACAACTTATATGAATGACAAAATCATTCATACACATTTCTTATTTTAACCAGTAAACGTTTGCTTGTTTATTTTTGTAAACAAAACAACGAAACGTTCGTTTGTCATCAATGTTATTATATTAATACCAGGCTGCTTTGCTATGTTAAACAATACATACATTTTACTCTACGAAATGTTAAAACCCAAGGAAATCATTCTTTTGCTTTATTTTTGCTTTTGCAGTATTACTTTATTTGCTGTTATTGCAAATTCTATTAAATTTAATAATTTTATTTAAAGAACTTCTATTTTTCAAATAACTAGTTTAAAAATTAAACAAATGTTATTAACAAAATGAACAAAAACATAAAAAATAACACAAAGAAAGCGTATTATATGGTTTTTTGTGCCTTTTCAGTGTTACTACGGTTTTTGTTTTTATAAATATTATTGAATTAGTGGTTTTTAGATAAAAAAAATTTTAACAATTATAATAAAAAAGTTTTTTTTAAACTAAAAAAAATCAAAAAAGTTGTTGGATGCCAACAACACGCGGTGTTCCCAAGCGGTCCCCCATCTAAGTACTAACCGCGCCCGACGCTGCTTAATTTCGGTGATCGGACGAGAACCGATGTATTCAGCGTGGTATGGTCGTTGGCAAAAGCATATAATCTAATAAACAACTTATATGAATGACAAAATCATTCATACACATTTCTTATTTTAACCAGTAAACGTTTGCTTGTTTATTTTTGTAAACAATACAACGAAACGTTCGTTTGTCATCAATGTTATTATATTAATACCAGGCTGCTTTGCTATGTTAAACAATACATACATTTTACTCTACGAAATGTTAAAACCCAAGGAAATCATTCTTTTGCTTTATTTTTGCTTTTTCAGTATTACTTTATTTGCTGTTATTGCAAATTCTATTAAATTTAATAATTTTATTTAAAGAACTTCTATTTTTCAAATAACTAGTTTAAAAATTAAACAAATGTTATTAACAAAATGAACAAAAACATAAAAAATAACACAAAGAAAGCGTATTAAATGGTTTTTTGTGCCTCTTCAGTGTTACTACGGTTTTTGTGTTGATAAATATTATTGAATTAGTGGTTTTAAGATAAAAAATTTTAACAATTATAATAAAAAAGTTTTTTTTTAACTAAAAAAAAATCAAAAAAGTTGTTGGATGCCAACAACACGCGGTGTTCCCAAGCGGTCCCCCATCTAAGTACTAACCGCGCCCGACGCTGCTTAATTTCGGTGATCGGACGAGAACCGATGTATTCAGCGTGGTATGGTCGTTGGCAAAAGCATATAATCTAATAAACAACTTATATGAATGACAAAATCATTCATACACATTTCTTATTTTAACCAGTAAACGTTTGCTTGTTTATTTTTGTAAACAATACAACGAAACGTTCGTTTGTCATCAATGTTATTATATTAATACCAGGCTGCTTTGCTATGTTAAACAATACATACATTTTACTCTACGAAATGTTAAAACCCAAGGAAATCATTCTTTTGCTTCATTTTTGCTTTTGCAGTATTACTTTATTTGCTGTTATTGCAAATTCTATTAAATTTAATAATTTTATTTAAAGAACTTCTATTTTTCAAATAACTAGTTTAAAAATTAAACAAATGTTATTAACAAAATGAACAGAAACATAAAAAATAACACAAAGAAAGCTTATTATATGGTTTTTTGTGCCTTTTCAGTGTTACTACGGTTTTTGTTTTGATAAATATTATTGAATTAGTGGTTTTTAGTTAAAAAATTTTAACAATTATAATATAAAAGTTTTATTTAAACTAAAAAAAAAAATCAAAAAAGTTGTTGGATGCCAACAACACGCGGTGTTCCCAAGCGGTCCCCCATCTAAGTACTAACCGCGCCCGACGCTGCTTAATTTCGGTGATCGGACGAGAACCGATGTATTCAGCGTGGTATGGTCGTTGGCAAAAGCATATAATCTAATAAACAACTTATATGAATGACAAAATCATTCATACACATTTCTTATTTTAACCAGTAAACGTTTGCTTGTTTATTTTTGTAAACAATACAACGAAACGTTCGTTTGTCATCAATGTTATTATATTAATACCAGGCTGCTTTGCTATGTTAAACAATACATACATTTTACTCTACGAAATGTTAAAACCCAAGGAAATCATTCTTTTGCTTCATTTTTGCTTTTGCAGTATTACTTTATTTGCTGTTATTGCAAATTCTATTAAATTTAATAATTTTATTTAAAGAACTTCTATTTTTCAAATAACTAGTTTAAAAATTAAACAAATGTTATTAACAAAATGAACAGAAACATAAAAAATAACACAAAGAAAGCTTATTATATGGTTTTTTGTGCCTTTTCAGTGTTACTACGGTTTTTGTTTTGATAAATATTATTGAATTAGTGGTTTTTAGTTAAAAAATTTTAACAATTATAATATAAAAGTTTTATTTAAACTAAAAAAAAAAATCAAAAAAGTTGTTGGATGCCAACAACACGCGGTGTTCCCAAGCGGTCCCCCATCTAAGTACTAACCGCGCCCGACGCTGCTTAATTTCGGTGATCGGACGAGAACCGATGTATTCAGCGTGGTATGGTCGTTGGCAAAAGCATATAATCTAATAAACAACTTATATGAATGACAAAATCATTCATACACATTTCTTATTTTAACCAGTAAACGTTTGCTTGTTTATTTTTGTAAACAATACAACGAAACGTTCGTTTGTCATCAATGTTATTATATTAATACCAGGCTGCTTTGCTATGTTAAACAATACATACATTTTACTCTACGAAATGTTAAAACCCAAGGAAATCATTCTTTTGCTTCATTTTTGCTTTTGCAGTATTACTTTATTTGCTGTTATTGCAAATTCTATTAAATTTAATAATTTTATTGAAAGAACTTCTATTTTTCAAATAACTAGTTTAAAAATTAAACAAATGTTATTAACAAAATGAACAGAAACATAAAAAATAACACAAAGAAAGCTTATTATATGGTTTTTTGTGCCTTTTCAGTGTTACTACGGTTTTTGTTTTGATAAATATTATTGAATTAGTGGTTTTTAGTTAAAAAATTTTAACAATTATAATATAAAAGTTTTATTTAAACTAAAAAAAAAAATCAAAAAAGTTGTTGGATGCCAACAACACGCGGTGTTCCCAAGCGGTCCCCCATCTAAGTACTAACCGCGCCCGACGCTGCTTAATTTCGGTGATCGGACGAGAACCGATGTATTCAGCGTGGTATGGTCGCTGGCAAAAGCATATAATCTAATAAACAACTTATATGAATGACAAAATCATTCATACACATTTCTTATTTTAACCAGTAAACGTTTGCTTGTTTATTTTTGTAAACAATACAACGAAACGTTCGTTTGTCATCAATGTTATTATATTAATACCAGGCTGCTTTGCTATGTTAAACAATACATACATTTTACTCTACGAAATGTTAAAACCCAAGGAAATCATTCTTTTGCTTCATTTTTGCTTTTGCAGTATTACTTTATTTGCTGTTATTGCAAATTCTATTAAATTTAATAATTTTATTTAAAGAACTTCTATTTTTCAAATAACTAGTTTAAAAATTAAACAAATGTTATTAACAAAATGAACAGAAACATAAAAAATAACACAAAGAAAGCTTATTATATGGTTTATTGTGCCTTTTCAGTGTTACTACGGTTTTTGTTTTGATAAATATTATTGAATTAGTGGTTTTTAGATAAAAAAAATTTTAACAATTATAATAAAAAAGTTTTTTTTAAACTAAAAAAAATCAAAAAAGTTGTTGGATGCCAACAACACGCGGTGTTCCCAAGCGGTCCCCCATCTAAGTACTAACCGCGCCCGACGCTGCTTAATTTCGGTGATCGGACGAGAACCGATGCATTCAGCGTGGTATGGTCGTTGGCAAAAGCATATAATCTAATAAACAACTTATATGAATGACAAAATCATTCATACACATTTCTTATTTTAACCAGCAAACGTTTGCTTGTTTATTTTTGTAAACAATACAACGAAACGTTCGTTTGTCATCAATGTTATTATATTAATACCAGGCTGCTTTGCTATGTTAAACAATACATACATTTTTACTCTACGAAATGTTAAAACCCAAGGAAATCATTCTTTTGCTTTATTTTTGCTATTGCAGTATTACTTTATTTGCTGTTATTGCAAATTCTATTAAATTTAATAATTTTATTTAAAGAACTTCTATTTTTCAAATAACTAGTTTAAAAATTAAACAAATGTTATTAACAAAATGAACAAAAACATAAAAACTAACACAAAGAAAGCGTATTAAATGGTTTTTTGTGCCTCTTCAGTGTTACTACGGTTTTTGTTTTGATAAATATTATTGAATTAGTGGTTTTAAGATAAAAAATTTTAACAATTATAATAAAAAAGTTTTTTTTAAACTAAAAAAAAATCAAAAAAGTTGTTGGATGCCAACAACAAACACGCGGTGTTCCCAAGCGGTCCCCCATCTAAGTACTAACCGCGCCCGACGCTGCTTAATTTCGGTGATCGGACGAGAACCGATGTATTCAGCGTGGTATGGTCGTTGGCAAAAGCATATAATCTAATAAACAACTTATATGAATGACAAAATCATTCATACACATTTCTTATTTTAACCAGCAAACGTTTGCTTGTTTATTTTTGTAAACAATACAACGAAACGTTCGTTTGTCATCAATGTTATTATATTAATACCAGGCTGCTTTGCTATGTTAAACAATACATACATTTTTACTCTACGAAATGTTAAAACCCAAGGAAATCATTCTTTTGCTTTATTTTTGCTATTGCAGTATTACTTTATTTGCTGTTATTGCAAATTCTATTAAATTTAATAATTTTATTTAAAGAACTTCTATTTTTCAAATAACTAGTTTAAAAATTAAACAAATGTTATTAACAAAATGAACAAAAACTTAAAAAATAACACAAAGAAAGCGTATTAAATGGTTTTTTGTGCCTCTTCAGTGTTACTACGGTTTTTGTTTTGATAAATATTATTGAATTAGTGGTTTTAAGATAAAAAATTTTAACAATTATAATAAAAAAGTTTTTTTTAAACTAAAAAAAAATCAAAAAAGTTGTTGGATGCCAACAACACGCGGTGTTCCCAAGCGGTCCCCCATCTAAGTACTAACCGCGCCCGACGCTGCTTAATTTCGGTGATCGGACGAGAACCGATGTATTCAGCGTGGTATGGTCGTTGGCAAAAGCATATAATCTAATAAACAACTTATATGAATGACAAAATCATTCATACACATTTCTTATTTTAACCAGCAAACGTTTGCTTGTTTATTTTTGTAAACAATACAACGAAACGTTCGTTTGTCATCAATGTTATTATATTAATACCAGGCTGCTTTGCTATGTTAAACAATACATACATTTTTACTCTACGAAATGTTAAAACCCAAGGAAATCATTCTTTTGCTTTATTTTTGCTATTGCAGTATTACTTTATTTGCTGTTATTGCAAATTCTATTAAATTTAATAATTTTATTTAAAGAACTTCTATTTTTCAAATAACTAGTTTAAAAATTAAACAAATGTTATTAACAAAATGAACAAAAACATAAAAACTAACACAAAGAAAGCGTATTAAATGGTTTTTTGTGCCTCTTCAGTGTTACTACGGTTTTTGTTTTGATAAATATTATTGAATTAGTGGTTTTAAGATAAAAAATTTTAACAATTATAATAAAAAAGTTTTTTTTAAACTAAAAAAAAATCAAAAAAGTTGTTGGATGCCAACAACACGCGGTGTTCCCAAGCGGTCCCCCATCTAAGTACTAACCGCGCCCGACGCTGCTTAATTTCGGTGATCGGACGAGAACCGATGTATTCAGCGTGGTATGGTCGTTGGCAAAAGCATATAATCTAATAAACAACTTATATGAATGACAAAATCATTCATACACATTTCTTATTTTAACCAGCAAACGTTTGCTTGTTTATTTTTGTAAACAATACAACGAAACGTTCGTTTGTCATCAATGTTATTATATTAATACCAGGCTGCTTTGCTATGTTAAACAATACATACATTTTTACTCTACGAAATGTTAAAACCCAAGGAAATCATTCTTTTGCTTTATTTTTGCTATTGCAGTATTACTTTATTTGCTGTTATTGCAAATTCTATTAAATTTAATAATTTTATTTAAAGAACTTCTATTTTTCAAATAACTAGTTTAAAAATTAAACAAATGTTATTAACAAAATGAACAAAAACATAAAAACTAACACAAAGAAAGCGTATTAAATGGTTTTTTGTGCCTCTTCAGTGTTACTACGGTTTTTGTTTTGATAAATATTATTGAATTAGTGGTTTTAAGATAAAAAATTTTAACAATTATAATAAAAAAGTTTTTTTTAAACTAAAAAAAAATCAAAAAAGTTGTTGGATGCCAACAACAAACACGCGGTGTTCCCAAGCGGTCCCCCATCTAAGTACTAACCGCGCCCGACGCTGCTTAATTTCGGTGATCGGACGAGAACCGATGTATTCAGCGTGGTATGGTCGTTGGCAAAAGCATATAATCTAATAAACAACTTATATGAATGACAAAATCATTCATACACATTTCTTATTTTAACCAGCAAACGTTTGCTTGTTTATTTTTGTAAACAATACAACGAAACGTTCGTTTGTCATCAATGTTATTATATTAATACCAGGCTGCTTTGCTATGTTAAACAATACATACATTTTTACTCTACGAAATGTTAAAACCCAAGGAAATCATTCTTTTGCTTTATTTTTGCTATTGCAGTATTACTTTATTTGCTGTTATTGCAAATTCTATTAAATTTAATAATTTTATTTAAAGAACTTCTATTTTTCAAATAACTAGTTTAAAAATTAAACAAATGTTATTAACAAAATGAACAAAAACATAAAAACTAACACAAAGAAAGCGTATTAAATGGTTTTTTGTGCCTCTTCAGTGTTACTACGGTTTTTGTTTTGATAAATATTATTGAATTAGTGGTTTTAAGATAAAAAATTTTAACAATTATAATAAAAAAGTTTTTTTTAAACTAAAAAAAAATCAAAAAAGTTGTTGGATGCCAACAACAACACGCGGTGTTCCCAAGCGGTCCCCCATCTAAGTACTAACCGCGCCCGACGCTGCTTAATTTCGGTGATCGGACGAGAACCGATGTATTCAGCGTGGTATGGTCGTTGGCAAAAGCATATAATCTAATAAACAACTTATATGAATGACAAAATCATTCATACACATTTCTTATTTTAACCAGCAAACGTTTGCTTGTTTATTTTTGTAAACAATACAACGAAACGTTCGTTTGTCATCAATGTTATTATATTAATACCAGGCTGCTTTGCTATGTTAAACAATACATACATTTTTACTCTACGAAATGTTAAAACCCAAGGAAATCATTCTTTTGCTTTATTTTTGCTATTGCAGTATTACTTTATTTGCTGTTATTGCAAATTCTATTAAATTTAATAATTTTATTTAAAGAACTTCTATTTTTCAAATAACTAGTTTAAAAATTAAACAAATGTTATTAACAAAATGAACAAAAACATAAAAACTAACACAAAGAAAGCGTATTAAATGGTTTTTTGTGCCTCTTCAGTGTTACTACGGTTTTTGTTTTGATAAATATTATTGAATTAGTGGTTTTAAGATAAAAAATTTTAACAATTATAATAAAAAAGTTTTTTTTAAACTAAAAAAAAATCAAAAAAGTTGTTGGATGCCAACAACAACACGCGGTGTTCCCAAGCGGTCCCCCATCTAAGTACTAACCGCGCCCGACGCTGCTTAATTTCGGTGATCGGACGAGAACCGATGTATTCAGCGTGGTATGGTCGTTGGCAAAAGCATATAATCTAATAAACAACTTATATGAATGACAAAATCATTCATACACATTTCTTATTTTAACCAGCAAACGTTTGCTTGTTTATTTTTGTAAACAATACAACGAAACGTTCGTTTGTCATCAATGTTATTATATTAATACCAGGCTGCTTTGCTATGTTAAACAATACATACATTTTTACTCTACGAAATGTTAAAACCCAAGGAAATCATTCTTTTGCTTTATTTTTGCTATTGCAGTATTACTTTATTTGCTGTTATTGCAAATTCTATTAAATTTAATAATTTTATTTAAAGAACTTCTATTTTTCAAATAACTAGTTTAAAAATTAAACAAATGTTATTAACAAAATGAACAAAAACATAAAAACTAACACAAAGAAAGCGTATTAAATGGTTTTTTGTGCCTCTTCAGTGTTACTACGGTTTTTGTTTTGATAAATATTATTGAATTAGTGGTTTTAAGATAAAAAATTTTAACAATTATAATAAAAAAGTTTTTTTTAAACTAAAAAAAAATCAAAAAAGTTGTTGGATGCCAACAACACGCGGTGTTCCCAAGCGGTCCCCCATCTAAGTACTAACCGCGCCCGACGCTGCTTAATTTCGGTGATCGGACGAGAACCGATGTATTCAGCGTGGTATGGTCGTTGGCAAAAGCATATAATCTAATAAACAACTTATATGAATGACAAAATCATTCATACACATTTCTTATTTTAACCAGCAAACGTTTGCTTGTTCATTTTTGTAAACAATACAACGAAACGTTCGTTTGTCATCAATGTTATTATATTAATACCAGGCTGCTTTGCTATGTTAAACAATACATACATTTTTACTCTACGAAATGTTAAAACCCAAGGAAATCATTCTTTTGCTTTATTTTTGCTATTGCAGTATTACTTTATTTGCTGTTATTGCAAATTCTATTAAATTTAATAATTTTATTTAAAGAACTTCTATTTTTCAAATAACTAGTTTAAAAATTAAACAAATGTTATTAACAAAATGAACAAAAACATAAAAACTAACACAAAGAAATCGTATTAAATGGTTTTTTGTGCCTCTTCAGTGTTACTACGGTTTTTGTTTTGATAAATATTATTGAATTAGTGGTTTTAAGATAAAAAATTTTAACAATTATAATAAAAAAGTTTTTTTTAAACTAAAAAAAAATCAAAAAAGTTGTTGGATGCCAACAACACGCGGTGTTCCCAAGCGGTCCCCCATCTAAGTACTAACCGCGCCCGACGCTGCTTAATTTCGGTGATCGGACGAGAACCGATGTATTCAGCGTGGTATGGTCGTTGGCAAAAGCATATAATCTAATAAACAACTTATATGAATGACAAAATCATTCATACACATTTCTTATTTTAACCAGCAAACGTTTGCTTGTTTATTTTTGTAAACAATACAACGAAACGTTCGTTTGTCATCAATGTTATTATATTAATACCAGGCTGCTTTGCTATGTTAAACAATACATACATTTTTACTCTACGAAATGTTAAAACCCAAGGAAATCATTCTTTTGCTTTATTTTTGCTATTGCAGTATTACTTTATTTGCTGTTATTGCAAATTCTATTAAATTTAATAATTTTATTTAAAGAACTTCTATTTTTCAAATAACTAGTTTAAAAATTAAACAAATGTTATTAACAAAATGAACAAAAACATAAAAACTAACACAAAGAAAGCGTATTAAATGGTTTTTTGTGCCTCTTCAGTGTTACTACGGTTTTTGTTTTGATAAATATTATTGAATTAGTGGTTTTAAGATAAAAAATTTTAACAATTATAATAAAAAAGTTTTTTTTAAACTAAAAAAAAATCAAAAAAGTTGTTGGATGCCAACAACAAACACGCGGTGTTCCCAAGCGGTCCCCCATCTAAGTACTAACCGCGCCCGACGCTGCTTAATTTCGGTGATCGGACGAGAACCGATGTATTCAGCGTGGTATGGTCGTTGGCAAAAGCATATAATCTAATAAACAACTTATATGAATGACAAAATCATTCATACACATTTCTTATTTTAACCAGCAAACGTTTGCTTGTTTATTTTTGTAAACAATACAACGAAACGTTCGTTTGTCATCAATGTTATTATATTAATACCAGGCTGCTTTGCTATGTTAAACAATACATACATTTTACTCTACGAAATGTTAAAACACAAGGAAATCATTCTTTTGCTTTATTTTTGCTTTTGCAGTATTACTTTATTTGCTGTTATTGCAAATTCTATTAAATTTAATAATTTTATTTAAAGAACTTCTATTTTTCAAATAACTAGTTTAAAAATTAAACAAATGTTATTAACAAAATGAACAAAAACATAAAAACTAACACAAAGAAAGCGTATTAAATGGTTTTTTGTGCCTCTTCAGTGTTACTACGGTTTTTGTTTTGATAAATATTATTGAATTAGTGGTTTTAAGATAAAAAATTTTAACAATTATAATAAAAAAGTTTTTTTTAAACTAAAAAAAAATCAAAAAAGTTGTTGGATGCCAACAACAAACACGCGGTGTTCCCAAGCGGTCCCCCATCTAAGTACTAACCGCGCCCGACGCTGCTTAATTTCGGTGATCGGACGAGAACCGATGTATTCAGCGTGGTATGGTCGTTGGCAAAAGCATATAATCTAATAAACAACTTATATGAATGACAAAATCATTCATACACATTTCTTATTTTAACCAGTAAACGTTTGCTTGTTTATTTTTGTAAACAATACAACGAAACGTTCGTTTGTCATCAATGTTATTATATTAATACCAGGCTGCTTTGCTATGTTAAACAATACATACATTTTACTCTACGAAATGTTAAAACACAAGGAAATCATTCTTTTGCTTTATTTTTGCTTTTGCAGTATTACTTTATTTGCTGTTATTGCAAATTCTATTAAATTTAATAATTTTATTTAAAGAACTTCTATTTTTCAAATAACTAGTTTAAAAATTAAACAAATGTTATTAACAAAATGAACAAAAACATAAAAAATAACACAAAGAAAGCGTATTATATGGTTTTTTGTGCCTTTTCAGTGTTACTACGGTTTTTGTTTTTATAAATATTATTGAATTAGTGGTTTTTAGATAAAAAATTTTAACAATTATAATAAAAAAGTTTTTTTTAAACTAAAAAAAAAATCAAAAAAGTTGTTGGATGCCAACAACACGCGGTGTTCCCAAGCGGTCCCCCATCTAAGTACTAACCGCGCCCGACGCTGCTTAATTTCGGTGATCGGACGAGAACCGATGTATTCAGCGTGGTATGGTCGTTGGCAAAAGCATATAATCTAATAAACAACTTATATGAATGACAAAATCATTCATACACATTTCTTATTTTAACCAGTAAACGTTTGCTTGTTTATTTTTGTAAACAATACAACGAAACGTTCGTTTGTCATCAATGTTATTATATTAATACCAGGCTGCTTTGCTATGTTAAACAATACATACATTTTACTCTACGAAATGTTAAAACACAAGGAAATCATTCTTTTGCTTTATTTTTGCTTTTGCAGTATTACTTTATTTGCTGTTATTGCAAATTCTATTAAATTTAATAATTTTATTTAAAGAACTTCTATTTTTCAAATAACTAGTTTAAAAATTAAACAAATGTTATTAACAAAATGAACAAAAACATAAAAAATAACACAAAGAAAGCGTATTATATGGTTTTTTGTGCCTTTTCAGTGTTACTACGGTTTTTGTTTTTATAAATATTATTGAATTAGTGGTTTTTAGATAAAAAATTTTAACAATTATAATAAAAAAGTTTTTTTTAAACTAAAAAAAAAATCAAAAAAGTTGTTGGATGCCAACAACACGCGGTGTTCCCAAGCGGTCCCCCATCTAAGTACTAACCGCGCCCGACGCTGCTTAATTTCGGTGATCGGACGAGAACCGATGTATTCAGCGTGGTATGGTCGTTGGCAAAAGCATATAATCTAATAAACAACTTATATGAATGACAAAATCATTCATACACATTTCTTATTTTAACCAGTAAACGTTTGCTTGTTTATTTTTGTAAACAATACAACGAAACGTTCGTTTGTCATCAATGTTATTATATTAATACCAGGCTGCTTTGCTATGTTAAACAATACATACATTTTACTCTACGAAATGTTAAAACACAAGGAAATCATTCTTTTGCTTTATTTTTGCTTTTGCAGTATTACTTTATTTGCTGTTATTGCAAATTCTATTAAATTTAATAATTTTATTTAAAGAACTTCTATTTTTCAAATAACTAGTTTAAAAATTAAACAAATGTTATTAACAAAATGAACAAAAACATAAAAAATAACACAAAGAAAGCGTATTATATGGTTTTTTGTGCCTTTTCAGTGTTACTACGGTTTTTGTTTTTATAAATATTATTGAATTAGTGGTTTTTAGATAAAAAATTTTAACAATTATAATAAAAAAGTTTTTTTTAAACTAAAAAAAAAATCAAAAAAGTTGTTGGATGCCAACAACACGCGGTGTTCCCAAGCGGTCCCCCATCTAAGTACTAACCGCGCCCGACGCTGCTTAATTTCGGTGATCGGACGAGAACCGATGTATTCAGCGTGGTATGGTCGTTGGCAAAAGCATATAATCTAATAAACAACTTATATGAATGACAAAATCATTCATACACATTTCTTATTTTAACCAGTAAACGTTTGCTTGTTTATTTTTGTAAACAATACAACGAAACGTTCGTTTGTCATCAATGTTATTATATTAATACCAGGCTGCTTTGCTATGTTAAACAATACATACATTTTACTCTACGAAATGTTAAAACACAAGGAAATCATTCTTTTGCTTTATTTTTGCTTTTGCAGTATTACTTTATTTGCTGTTATTGCAAATTCTATTAAATTTAATAATTTTATTTAAAGAACTTCTATTTTTCAAATAACTAGTTTAAAAATTAAACAAATGTTATTAACAAAATGAACAAAAACATAAAAAATAACACAAAGAAAGCGTATTATATGGTTTTTTGTGCCTTTTCAGTGTTACTACGGTTTTTGTTTTTATAAATATTATTGAATTAGTGGTTTTTAGATAAAAAATTTTAACAATTATAATAAAAAAGTTTTTTTTAAACTAAAAAAAAAATCAAAAAAGTTGTTGGATGCCAACAACACGCGGTGTTCCCAAGCGGTCCCCCATCTAAGTACTAACCGCGCCCGACGCTGCTTAATTTCGGTGATCGGACGAGAACCGATGTATTCAGCGTGGTATGGTCGTTGGCAAAAGCATATAATCTAATAAACAACTTATATGAATGACAAAATCATTCATACACATTTCTTATTTTAACCAGTAAACGTTTGCTTGTTTATTTTTGTAAACAATACAACGAAACGTTCGTTTGTCATCAATGTTATTATATTAATACCAGGCTGCTTTGCTATGTTAAACAATACATACATTTTACTCTACGAAATGTTAAAACACAAGGAAATCATTCTTTTGCTTTATTTTTGCTTTTGCAGTATTACTTTATTTGCTGTTATTGCAAATTCTATTAAATTTAATAATTTTATTTAAAGAACTTCTATTTTTCAAATAACTAGTTTAAAAATTAAACAAATGTTATTAACAAAATGAACAAAAACATAAAAAATAACACAAAGAAAGCGTATTATATGGTTTTTTGTGCCTTTTCAGTGTTACTACGGTTTTTGTTTTTATAAATATTATTGAATTAGTGGTTTTTAGATAAAAAATTTTAACAATTATAATAAAAAAGTTTTTTTTAAACTAAAAAAAAAATCAAAAAAGTTGTTGGATGCCAACAACACGCGGTGTTCCCAAGCGGTCCCCCATCTAAGTACTAACCGCGCCCGACGCTGCTTAATTTCGGTGATCGGACGAGAACCGATGTATTCAGCGTGGTATGGTCGTTGGCAAAAGCATATAATCTAATAAACAACTTATATGAATGACAAAATCATTCATACACATTTCTTATTTTAACCAGTAAACGTTTGCTTGTTTATTTTTGTAAACAATACAACGAAACGTTCGTTTGTCATCAATGTTATTATATTAATACCAGGCTGCTTTGCTATGTTAAACAATACATACATTTTACTCTACGAAATGTTAAAACACAAGGAAATCATTCTTTTGCTTTATTTTTGCTTTTGCAGTATTACTTTATTTGCTGTTATTGCAAATTCTATTAAATTTAATAATTTTATTTAAAGAACTTCTATTTTTCAAATAACTAGTTTAAAAATTAAACAAATGTTATTAACAAAATGAACAAAAACTTAAAAAATAACACAAAGAAAGCGTATTATATGGTTTTTTGTGCCTTTTCAGTGTTACTACGGTTTTTGTTTTTATAAATATTATTGAATTAGTGGTTTTTAGATAAAAAATTTTAACAATTATAATAAAAAAGTTTTTTTTAAACTAAAAAAAAATCAAAAAAGTTGTTGGATGCCAACAACACGCGGTGTTCCCAAGCGGTCCCCCATCTAAGTACTAACCGCGCCCGACGCTGCTTAATTTCGGTGATCGGACGAGAACCGATGTATTCAGCGTGGTATGGTCGTTGGCAAAAGCATATAATCTAATAAACAACTTATATGAATGACAAAATCATTCATACACATTTCTTATTTTAACCAGTAAACGTTTGCTTGTTTATTTTTGTAAACAATACAACGAAACGTTCGTTTGTCATCAATGTTATTATATTAATACCAGGCTGCTTTGCTATGTTAAACAATACATACATTTTACTCTACGAAATGTTAAAACACAAGGAAATCATTCTTTTGCTTTATTTTTGCTTTTGCAGTATTACTTTATTTGCTGTTATTGCAAATTCTATTAAATTTAATAATTTTATTTAAAGAACTTCTATTTTTCAAATAACTAGTTTAAAAATTAAACAAATGTTATTAACAAAATGAACAAAAACATAAAAAATAACACAAAGAAAGCGTATTATATGGTTTTTTGTGCCTTTTCAGTGTTACTACGGTTTTTGTTTTTATAAATATTATTGAATTAGTGGTTTTTAGATAAAAAATTTTAACAATTATAATAAAAAAGTTTTTTTTAAACTAAAAAAAAAATCAAAAAAGTTGTTGGATGCCAACAACACGCGGTGTTCCCAAGCGGTCCCCCATCTAAGTACTAACCGCGCCCGACGCTGCTTAATTTCGGTGATCGGACGAGAACCGATGTATTCAGCGTGGTATGGTCGTTGGCAAAAGCATATAATCTAATAAACAACTTATATGAATGACAAAATCATTCATACACATTTCTTATTTTAACCAGTAAACGTTTGCTTGTTTATTTTTGTAAACAATACAACGAAACGTTCGTTTGTCATCAATGTTATTATATTAATACCAGGCTGCTTTGCTATGTTAAACAATACATACATTTTACTCTACGAAATGTTAAAACACAAGGAAATCATTCTTTTGCTTTATTTTTGCTTTTGCAGTATTACTTTATTTGCTGTTATTGCAAATTCTATTAAATTTAATAATTTTATTTAAAGAACTTCTATTTTTCAAATAACTAGTTTAAAAATTAAACAAATGTTATTAACAAAATGAACAAAAACATAAAAAATAACACAAAGAAAGCGTATTATATGGTTTTTTGTGCCTTTTCAGTGTTACTACGGTTTTTGTTTTTATAAATATTATTGAATTAGTGGTTTTTAGATAAAAAATTTTAACAATTATAATAAAAAAGTTTTTTTTAAACTAAAAAAAAAATCAAAAAAGTTGTTGGATGCCAACAACACGCGGTGTTCCCAAGCGGTCCCCCATCTAAGTACTAACCGCGCCCGACGCTGCTTAATTTCGGTGATCGGACGAGAACCGATGTATTCAGCGTGGTATGGTCGTTGGCAAAAGCATATAATCTAATAAACAACTTATATGAATGACAAAATCATTCATACACATTTCTTATTTTAACCAGTAAACGTTTGCTTGTTTATTTTTGTAAACAATACAACGAAACGTTCGTTTGTCATCAATGTTATTATATTAATACCAGGCTGCTTTGCTATGTTAAACAATACATACATTTTACTCTACGAAATGTTAAAACACAAGGAAATCATTCTTTTGCTTTATTTTTGCTTTTGCAGTATTACTTTATTTGCTGTTATTGCAAATTCTATTAAATTTAATAATTTTATTTAAAGAACTTCTATTTTTCAAATAACTAGTTTAAAAATTAAACAAATGTTATTAACAAAATGAACAAAAACATAAAAAATAACACAAAGAAAGCGTATTATATGGTTTTTTGTGCCTTTTCAGTGTTACTACGGTTTTTGTTTTTATAAATATTATTGAATTAGTGGTTTTTAGATAAAAAATTTTAACAATTATAATAAAAAAGTTTTTTTTAAACTAAAAAAAAAATCAAAAAAGTTGTTGGATGCCAACAACACGCGGTGTTCCCAAGCGGTCCCCCATCTAAGTACTAACCGCGCCCGACGCTGCTTAATTTCGGTGATCGGACGAGAACCGATGTATTCAGCGTGGTATGGTCGTTGGCAAAAGCATATAATCTAATAAACAACTTATATGAATGACAAAATCATTCATACACATTTCTTATTTTAACCAGTAAACGTTTGCTTGTTTATTTTTGTAAACAATACAACGAAACGTTCGTTTGTCATCAATGTTATTATATTAATACCAGGCTGCTTTGCTATGTTAAACAATACATACATTTTACTCTACGAAATGTTAAAACACAAGGAAATCATTCTTTTGCTTTATTTTTGCTTTTGCAGTATTACTTTATTTGCTGTTATTGCAAATTCTATTAAATTTAATAATTTTATTTAAAGAACTTCTATTTTTCAAATAACTAGTTTAAAAATTAAACAAATGTTATTAACAAAATGAACAAAAACATAAAAAATAACACAAAGAAAGCGTATTATATGGTTTTTTGTGCCTTTTCAGTGTTACTACGGTTTTTGTTTTTATAAATATTATTGAATTAGTGGTTTTTAGATAAAAAATTTTAACAATTATAATAAAAAAGTTTTTTTTAAACTAAAAAAAAAATCAAAAAAGTTGTTGGATGCCAACAACACGCGGTGTTCCCAAGCGGTCCCCCATCTAAGTACTAACCGCGCCCGACGCTGCTTAATTTCGGTGATCGGACGAGAACCGATGTATTCAGCGTGGTATGGTCGTTGGCAAAAGCATATAATCTAATAAACAACTTATATGAATGACAAAATCATTCATACACATTTCTTATTTTAACCAGTAAACGTTTGCTTGTTTATTTTTGTAAACAATACAACGAAACGTTCGTTTGTCATCAATGTTATTATATTAATACCAGGCTGCTTTGCTATGTTAAACAATACATACATTTTACTCTACGAAATGTTAAAACACAAGGAAATCATTCTTTTGCTTTATTTTTGCTTTTGCAGTATTACTTTATTTGCTGTTATTGCAAATTCTATTAAATTTAATAATTTTATTTAAAGAACTTCTATTTTTCAAATAACTAGTTTAAAAATTAAACAAATGTTATTAACAAAATGAACAAAAACATAAAAAATAACACAAAGAAAGCGTATTATATGGTTTTTTGTGCCTTTTCAGTGTTACTACGGTTTTTGTTTTTATAAATATTATTGAATTAGTGGTTTTTAGATAAAAAATTTTAACAATTATAATAAAAAAGTTTTTTTTAAACTAAAAAAAAAATCAAAAAAGTTGTTGGATGCCAACAACACGCGGTGTTCCCAAGCGGTCCCCCATCTAAGTACTAACCGCGCCCGACGCTGCTTAATTTCGGTGATCGGACGAGAACCGATGTATTCAGCGTGGTATGGTCGTTGGCAAAAGCATATAATCTAATAAACAACTTATATGAATGACAAAATCATTCATACACATTTCTTATTTTAACCAGTAAACGTTTGCTTGTTTATTTTTGTAAACAATACAACGAAACGTTCGTTTGTCATCAATGTTATTATATTAATACCAGGCTGCTTTGCTATGTTAAACAATACATACATTTTACTCTACGAAATGTTAAAACACAAGGAAATCATTCTTTTGCTTTATTTTTGCTTTTGCAGTATTACTTTATTTGCTGTTATTGCAAATTCTATTAAATTTAATAATTTTATTTAAAGAACTTCTATTTTTCAAATAACTAGTTTAAAAATTAAACAAATGTTATTAACAAAATGAACAAAAACATAAAAAATAACACAAAGAAAGCGTATTATATGGTTTTTTGTGCCTTTTCAGTGTTACTACGGTTTTTGTTTTTATAAATATTATTGAATTAGTGGTTTTTAGATAAAAAATTTTAACAATTATAATAAAAAAGTTTTTTTTAAACTAAAAAAAAATCAAAAAAGTTGTTGGATGCCAACAACACGCGGTGTGGTGTTCCCAAGCGGTCCCCCATCTAAGTACTAACCGCGCCCGACGCTGCTTAATTTCGGTGATCGGACGAGAACCGATGTATTCAGCGTGGTATGGTCGTTGGCAAAAGCATATAATCTAATAAACAACTTATATGAATGACAAAATCATTCATACACATTTCTTATTTTAACCAGTAAACGTTTGCTTGTTTATTTTTGTAAACAATACAACGAAACGTTCGTTTGTCATCAATGTTATTATATTAATACCAGGCTGCTTTGCTATGTTAAACAATACATACATTTTACTCTACGAAATGTTAAAACACAAGGAAATCATTCTTTTGCTTTATTTTTGCTTTTGCAGTATTACTTTATTTGCTGTTATTGCAAATTCTATTAAATTTAATAATTTTATTTAAAGAACTTCTATTTTTCAAATAACTAGTTTAAAAATTAAACAAATGTTATTAACAAAATGAACAAAAACATAAAAAATAACACAAAGAAAGCGTATTATATGGTTTTTTGTGCCTTTTCAGTGTTACTACGGTTTTTGTTTTTATAAATATTATTGAATTAGTGGTTTTTAGATAAAAAATTTTAACAATTATAATAAAAAAGTTTTTTTTAAACTAAAAAAAAATCAAAAAAGTTGTTGGATGCCAACAACACGCGGTGTTCCCAAGCGGTCCCCCATCTAAGTACTAACCGCGCCCGACGCTGCTTAATTTCGGTGATCGGACGAGAACCGATGTATTCAGCGTGGTATGGTCGTTGGCAAAAGCATATAATCTAATAAACAACTTATATGAATGACAAAATCATTCATACACATTTCTTATTTTAACCAGTAAACGTTTGCTTGTTTATTTTTGTAAACAATACAACGAAACGTTCGTTTGTCATCAATGTTATTATATTAATACCAGGCTGCTTTGCTATGTTAAACAATACATACATTTTACTCTACGAAATGTTAAAACACAAGGAAATCATTCTTTTGCTTTATTTTTGCTTTTGCAGTATTACTTTATTTGCTGTTATTGCAAATTCTATTAAATTTAATAATTTTATTTAAAGAACTTCTATTTTTCAAATAACTAGTTTAAAAATTAAACAAATGTTATTAACAAAATGAACAAAAACATAAAAAATAACACAAAGAAAGCGTATTATATGGTTTTTTGTGCCTTTTCAGTGTTACTACGGTTTTTGTTTTTATAAATATTATTGAATTAGTGGTTTTTAGATAAAAAATTTTAACAATTATAATAAAAAAGTTTTTTTTAAACTAAAAAAAAATCAAAAAAGTTGTTGGATGCCAACAACACGCGGTGTTCCCAAGCGGTCCCCCATCTAAGTACTAACCGCGCCCGACGCTGCTTAATTTCGGTGATCGGACGAGAACCGATGTATTCAGCGTGGTATGGTCGTTGGCAAAAGCATATAATCTAATAAACAACTTATATGAATGACAAAATCATTCATACACATTTCTTATTTTAACCAGTAAACGTTTGCTTGTTTATTTTTGTAAACAATACAACGAAACGTTCGTTTGTCATCAATGTTATTATATTAATACCAGGCTGCTTTGCTATGTTAAACAATACATACATTTTACTCTACGAAATGTTAAAACACAAGGAAATCATTCTTTTGCTTTATTTTTGCTTTTGCAGTATTACTTTATTTGCTGTTATTGCAAATTCTATTAAATTTAATAATTTTATTTAAAGAACTTCTATTTTTCAAATAACTAGTTTAAAAATTAAACAAATGTTATTAACAAAATGAACAAAAACATAAAAAATAACACAAAGAAAGCGTATTATATGGTTTTTTGTGCCTTTTCAGTGTTACTACGGTTTTTGTTTTTATAAATATTATTGAATTAGTGGTTTTTAGATAAAAAATTTTAACAATTATAATAAAAAAGTTTTTTTTAAACTAAAAAAAAATCAAAAAAGTTGTTGGATGCCAACCAACACAACAACACGCGGTGTTCCCAAGCGGTCCCCCATCTAAGTACTAACCGCGCCCGACGCTGCTTAATTTCGGTGATCGGACGAGAACCGATGTATTCAGCGTGGTATGGTCGTTGGCAAAAGCATATAATCTAATAAACAACTTATATGAATGACAAAATCATTCATACACATTTCTTATTTTAACCAGTAAACGTTTGCTTGTTTATTTTTGTAAACAATACAACGAAACGTTCGTTTGTCATCAATGTTATTATATTAATACCAGGCTGCTTTGCTATGTTAAACAATACATACATTTTACTCTACGAAATGTTAAAACACAAGGAAATCATTCTTTTGCTTTATTTTTGCTTTTGCAGTATTACTTTATTTGCTGTTATTGCAAATTCTATTAAATTTAATAATTTTATTTAAAGAACTTCTATTTTTCAAATAACTAGTTTAAAAATTAAACAAATGTTATTAACAAAATGAACAAAAACATAAAAAATAACACAAAGAAAGCGTATTATATGGTTTTTTGTGCCTTTTCAGTGTTACTACGGTTTTTGTTTTTATAAATATTATTGAATTAGTGGTTTTTAGATAAAAAATTTTAACAATTATAATAAAAAAGTTTTTTTTAAACTAAAAAAAAAATCAAAAAAGTTGTTGGATGCCAACCAACACAACAACACGCGGTGTTCCCAAGCGGTCCCCCATCTAAGTACTAACCGCGCCCGACGCTGCTTAATTTCGGTGATCGGACGAGAACCGATGTATTCAGCGTGGTATGGTCGTTGGCAAAAGCATATAATCTAATAAACAACTTATATGAATGACAAAATCATTCATACACATTTCTTATTTTAACCAGTAAACGTTTGCTTGTTTATTTTTGTAAACAATACAACGAAACGTTCGTTTGTCATCAATGTTATTATATTAATACCAGGCTGCTTTGCTATGTTAAACAATACATACATTTTACTCTACGAAATGTTAAAACACAAGGAAATCATTCTTTTGCTTTATTTTTGCTTTTGCAGTATTACTTTATTTGCTGTTATTGCAAATTCTATTAAATTTAATAATTTTATTTAAAGAACTTCTATTTTTCAAATAACTAGTTTAAAAATTAAACAAATGTTATTAACAAAATGAACAAAAACATAAAAAATAACACAAAGAAAGCGTATTATATGGTTTTTTGTGCCTTTTCAGTGTTACTACGGTTTTTGTTTTTATAAATATTATTGAATTAGTGGTTTTTAGATAAAAAATTTTAACAATTATAATAAAAAAGTTTTTTTTAAACTAAAAAAAAATCAAAAAAGTTGTTGGATGCCAACCAACAACACGCGGTGTTCCCAAGCGGTCCCCCATCTAAGTACTAACCGCGCCCGACGCTGCTTAATTTCGGTGATCGGACGAGAACCGATGTATTCAGCGTGGTATGGTCGTTGGCAAAAGCATATAATCTAATAAACAACTTATATGAATGACAAAATCATTCATACACATTTCTTATTTTAACCAGTAAACGTTTGCTTGTTTATTTTTGTAAACAATACAACGAAACGTTCGTTTGTCATCAATGTTATTATATTAATACCAGGCTGCTTTGCTATGTTAAACAATACATACATTTTACTCTACGAAATGTTAAAACACAAGGAAATCATTCTTTTGCTTTATTTTTGCTTTTGCAGTATTACTTTATTTGCTGTTATTGCAAATTCTATTAAATTTAATAATTTTATTTAAAGAACTTCTATTTTTCAAATAACTAGTTTAAAAATTAAACAAATGTTATTAACAAAATGAACAAAAACATAAAAAATAACACAAAGAAAGCGTATTATATGGTTTTTTGTGCCTTTTCAGTGTTACTACGGTTTTTGTTTTTATAAATATTATTGAATTAGTGGTTTTTAGATAAAAAATTTTAACAATTATAATAAAAAAGTTTTTTTTAAACTAAAAAAAAATCAAAAAAGTTGTTGGATGCCAACCAACACAACAACACGCGGTGTTCCCAAGCGGTCCCCCATCTAAGTACTAACCGCGCCCGACGCTGCTTAATTTCGGTGATCGGACGAGAACCGATGTATTCAGCGTGGTATGGTCGTTGGCAAAAGCATATAATCTAATAAACAACTTATATGAATGACAAAATCATTCATACACATTTCTTATTTTAACCAGTAAACGTTTGCTTGTTTATTTTTGTAAACAATACAACGAAACGTTCGTTTGTCATCAATGTTATTATATTAATACCAGGCTGCTTTGCTATGTTAAACAATACATACATTTTACTCTACGAAATGTTAAAACACAAGGAAATCATTCTTTTGCTTTATTTTTGCTTTTGCAGTATTACTTTATTTGCTGTTATTGCAAATTCTATTAAATTTAATAATTTTATTTAAAGAACTTCTATTTTTCAAATAACTAGTTTAAAAATTAAACAAATGTTATTAACAAAATGAACAAAAACATAAAAAATAACACAAAGAAAGCGTATTATATGGTTTTTTGTGCCTTTTCAGTGTTACTACGGTTTTTGTTTTTATAAATATTATTGAATTAGTGGTTTTTAGATAAAAAATTTTAACAATTATAATAAAAAAGTTTTTTTTAAACTAAAAAAAAATCAAAAAAGTTGTTGGATGCCAACAACACGCGGTGTTCCCAAGCGGTCCCCCATCTAAGTACTAACCGCGCCCGACGCTGCTTAATTTCGGTGATCGGACGAGAACCGATGTATTCAGCGTGGTATGGTCGTTGGCAAAAGCATATAATCTAATAAACAACTTATATGAATGACAAAATCATTCATACACATTTCTTATTTTAACCAGTAAACGTTTGCTTGTTTATTTTTGTAAACAATACAACGAAACGTTCGTTTGTCATCAATGTTATTATATTAATACCAGGCTGCTTTGCTATGTTAAACAATACATACATTTTACTCTACGAAATGTTAAAACACAAGGAAATCATTCTTTTGCTTTATTTTTGCTTTTGCAGTATTACTTTATTTGCTGTTATTGCAAATTCTATTAAATTTAATAATTTTATTTAAAGAACTTCTATTTTTCAAATAACTAGTTTAAAAATTAAACAAATGTTATTAACAAAATGAACAAAAACATAAAAAATAACACAAAGAAAGCGTATTATATGGTTTTTTGTGCCTTTTCAGTGTTACTACGGTTTTTGTTTTTATAAATATTATTGAATTAGTGGTTTTTAGATAAAAAATTTTAACAATTATAATAAAAAAGTTTTTTTTAAACTAAAAAAAAATCAAAAAAGTTGTTGGATGCCAACCAACAACACGCGGTGTTCCCAAGCGGTCCCCCATCTAAGTACTAACCGCGCCCGACGCTGCTTAATTTCGGTGATCGGACGAGAACCGATGTATTCAGCGTGGTATGGTCGTTGGCAAAAGCATATAATCTAATAAACAACTTATATGAATGACAAAATCATTCATACACATTTCTTATTTTAACCAGTAAACGTTTGCTTGTTTATTTTTGTAAACAATACAACGAAACGTTCGTTTGTCATCAATGTTATTATATTAATACCAGGCTGCTTTGCTATGTTAAACAATACATACATTTTACTCTACGAAATGTTAAAACACAAGGAAATCATTCTTTTGCTTTATTTTTGCTTTTGCAGTATTACTTTATTTGCTGTTATTGCAAATTCTATTAAATTTAATAATTTTATTTAAAGAACTTCTATTTTTCAAATAACTAGTTTAAAAATTAAACAAATGTTATTAACAAAATGAACAAAAACATAAAAAATAACACAAAGAAAGCGTATTATATGGTTTTTTGTGCCTTTTCAGTGTTACTACGGTTTTTGTTTTTATAAATATTATTGAATTAGTGGTTTTTAGATAAAAAATTTTAACAATTATAATAAAAAAGTTTTTTTTAAACTAAAAAAAAATCAAAAAAGTTGTTGGATGCCAACAACACGCGGTGTTCCCAAGCGGTCCCCCATCTAAGTACTAACCGCGCCCGACGCTGCTTAATTTCGGTGATCGGACGAGAACCGTTGTATTCAGCGTGGTATGGTCGTTGGCAAAAGCATATAATCTAATAAACAACTTATATGAATGACAAAATCATTCATACACATTTCTTATTTTAACCAGTAAACGTTTGCTTGTTTATTTTTGTAAACAATACAACGAAACGTTCGTTTGTCATCAATGTTATTATATTAATACCAGGCTGCTTTGCTATGTTAAACAATACATACATTTTACTCTACGAAATGTTAAAACACAAGGAAATCATTCTTTTGCTTTATTTTTGCTTTTGCAGTATTACTTTATTTGCTGTTATTGCAAATTCTATTAAATTTAATAATTTTATTTAAAGAACTTCTATTTTTCAAATAACTAGTTTAAAAATTAAACAAATGTTATTAACAAAATGAACAAAAACATAAAAAATAACACAAAGAAAGCGTATTATATGGTTTTTTGTGCCTTTTCAGTGTTACTACGGTTTTTGTTTTTATAAATATTATTGAATTAGTGGTTTTTAGATAAAAAATTTTAACAATTATAATAAAAAAGTTTTTTTTAAACTAAAAAAAAATCAAAAAAGTTGTTGGATGCCAACAACAAACACGCGGTGTTCCCAAGCGGTCCCCCATCTAAGTACTAACCGCGCCCGACGCTGCTTAATTTCGGTGATCGGACGAGAACCGATGTATTCAGCGTGGTATGGTCGTTGGCAAAAGCATATAATCTAATAAACAACTTATATGAATGACAAAATCATTCATACACATTTCTTATTTTAACCAGTAAACGTTTGCTTGTTTATTTTTGTAAACAATACAACGAAACGTTCGTTTGTCATCAATGTTATTATATTAATACCAGGCTGCTTTGCTATGTTAAACAATACATACATTTTACTCTACGAAATGTTAAAACACAAGGAAATCATTCTTTTGCTTTATTTTTGCTTTTGCAGTATTACTTTATTTGCTGTTATTGCAAATTCTATTAAATTTAATAATTTTATTTAAAGAACTTCTATTTTTCAAATAACTAGTTTAAAAATTAAACAAATGTTATTAACAAAATGAACAAAAACATAAAAAATAACACAAAGAAAGCGTATTATATGGTTTTTTGTGCCTTTTCAGTGTTACTACGGTTTTTGTTTTTATAAATATTATTGAATTAGTGGTTTTTAGATAAAAAATTTTAACAATTATAATAAAAAAGTTTTTTTAAACTAAAAAAAAATCAAAAAAGTTGTTGGATGCCAACAACACGCGGTGTTCCCAAGCGGTCCCCCATCTAAGTACTAACCGCGCCCGACGCTGCTTAATTTCGGTGATCGGACGAGAACCGATGTATTCAGCGTGGTATGGTCGTTGGCAAAAGCATATAATCTAATAAACAACTTATATGAATGACAAAATCATTCATACACATTTCTTATTTTAACCAGTAAACGTTTGCTTGTTTATTTTTGTAAACAATACAACGAAACGTTCGTTTGTCATCAATGTTATTATATTAATACCAGGCTGCTTTGCTATGTTAAACAATACATACATTTTACTCTACGAAATGTTAAAACACAAGGAAATCATTCTTTTGCTTTATTTTTGCTTTTGCAGTATTACTTTATTTGCTGTTATTGCAAATTCTATTAAATTTAATAATTTTATTTAAAGAACTTCTATTTTTCAAATAACTAGTTTAAAAATTAAACAAATGTTATTAACAAAATGAACAAAAACATAAAAAATAACACAAAGAAAGCGTATTATATGGTTTTTTGTGCCTTTTCAGTGTTACTACGGTTTTTGTTTTTATAAATATTATTGAATTAGTGGTTTTTAGATAAAAAATTTTAACAATTATAATAAAAAAGTTTTTTTTAAACTAAAAAAAAATCAAAAAAGTTGTTGGATGCCAACAACACGCGGTGTTCCCAAGCGGTCCCCCATCTAAGTACTAACCGCGCCCGACGCTGCTTAATTTCGGTGATCGGACGAGAACCGATGTATTCAGCGTGGTATGGTCGTTGGCAAAAGCATATAATCTAATAAACAACTTATATGAATGACAAAATCATTCATACACATTTCTTATTTTAACCAGTAAACGTTTGCTTGTTTATTTTTGTAAACAATACAACGAAACGTTCGTTTGTCATCAATGTTATTATATTAATACCAGGCTGCTTTGCTATGTTAAACAATACATACATTTTACTCTACGA
>CATIVE010000424.1:0-39000 GCA_949628195.1 Phasia obesa
ATGGTGTAAGCGCTATTTTAATGTGTTTTAAAAACTTATTGCCCAATTCTTTAAATTCTTTTATAGGTACCTTTTCAAATATCTTATCATTTAATCTCATTTGCAATTTTTTAATGTGAATATTATTGGCTTGCAACTCAAGCTCTTGGAAAAATTTACCTAAGTCTATTTGTCCATTAATAACATAAACATTAGCTTTAAATTTAAATAGAATTTTACTTCCTCTTTTAACATCACATCCTTGGATGTGGGTTATTATATTGGGAAGCTTTCTAAATTGGCGCGCCGATATATTTTCATAAATTTTTGGTTGGGCTTGTTCTCTATCTTTCTCTCTTTCCTGCACTAGTTGCTTGGACCTAGTTGTTACCATCATTACATTACAGGCTTTTATATCTTCAAAGGTAATTCTTGACAATGCGTCAGCTGCGTAATTTTCTCTCCCCTTAATATATTCTATATCGAAATTGTATTCCTCCAGATCCAAACGCACTCTCATTAACTTAGAAGATGGGTTTTTCATCGAAAATAAATATGTTAGAGGTCTGTGGTCTGTTTTAATTATGAATTTTCGTCCATAGACGTAAGGTCTAAAGTAATTAATAGCCCAATGAATGGCCAGAAGTTCTTGTTCAATAGTTGCTTTATTACTTTCGCCTTTTGTGAATGTTCTTGATGCATATGCTATGGGCAACAATGTCCCCTCGTGTTGCTGACTCAACACGGCACCACATGCGAACTTACTTGCGTCTGTGGTAATGTAGAAGGTTTTTGTGAAGTCCGGATACTGTAGGATTGGTGGAGATATTAGGGTGTTTTTCAAATAATTAAATGAATCTTCGCATTTATCCGACCAATGGAATGTTGCGTTTTTTTTTTGTTAGATTTGTTAATGGTTTACTGAAATGTGCGAAATTTGGAATGAACTTTCTATAGTAGTTAGCAAAGGCCACAAAACGTTTAGTTTCATTACCATCCTTAGGCCTAGGATAATTTTTAATAGTATCGTATTTATTACTGTCCGGTAAAATTCCCTGGGACGTACATTTATGACCCAAAAATGTGACCTCATGACAAAAGAACCTGCATTTATCAGGATGCAATGTAAGATTATACTTTCTGCAAGTATGAAAAACTTCTCTTAAATTTTTAATCATATGAGCTTTAGAGCATCCGATTACTATAATATCATCCATATACAAAAATGCAGTTGACGGTTTTAAACCAGCAAATGCTAGTGACATCATTCGTTGAAATGAGTTAGGTGAGATTTTGAGTCCAAAAGGTAATCTCTTAAACCTAAATGAACCTTTGGGTGTTGAAAAGGAGGTAATATCCCTCGAACCATCTTCCAATTCGATTTGGTGAAATCCAGACATTAGATCCAATGTTGAGAAGTATTTAGCTCTTCCAAGCTGATCGAGTATATCGTCTATTCTTGGGAGAGGAAATTTGTCGCACAAAAGTTTTTTGTTTACCTGTCTATAATCAATTACCAGACGCCACCTCTTATCACCGCTACCTTCCAAAGATTTCTTTGGAACCAATAACACTGGACTGTTATAAGGCGAAACAGAGGGCTCAACTAAATCACCTTTAATTAACTTATCAACTTGCCTCTCAATCTCTTCTTTCTGTGTTTCCGGAATTCTATAGTTTTTTATATATATCGGTGTTTCATCCACTATACGCAATTTTTGTTTATAAAAATTGTTTGTAGATACCGGTTCAGTTTCCAACCCAAACACGTCAGTAAATTCGGCACACAGAGCCAAAAGGTCATTCTTTGCAATTCGAGGGCAATTTACCATCAGTCTTTCTAAAATCTCATTAGACCTAGAATTTTTTATAGTTGTGTCTATTGTTTTAGTCTCATATTGAGACAGAGGCTCATATTTTATATTTTTTAAGGATATTATTTTCGAAGAATTAGATACATTCATTACGCATACCACCGGGCTATTGAGATTTGTAATAGTATTTGGGATAAAGACTTCATTTTCTACTGTTTGATGTGGAATAAATATATCGTCTATTCCCTGTTGTAATTTTATTTTCCGTACCACCTCTGATCTTGGTGGTATAACAATAGTGTCTTGAATCGGACCTGTTACTATGGGGATTTCCATTTGAATGGTGCTATTTATGGGACGGATTACCAAGAAGTTATCCCTTGAATGGAAGTCAATTATACAATTGTGCGCCCTAATGAAGTCAAGTCCCAAAACTCCATCGCATGGGATTGAGAAATCATCAGGTACAACGTGAAATTCATGTTTTAGTTTGAAGTTGTTGAGGCACAACCAACCTTGAGTTACGCCGATCGTGAATTGACTACCCTCGCCTATGCCTTTTAATTCATTAACTATTTTACCATCAATTGGTCCTTTAACACTCCCATGTTTTAATAAGGAGATATCTGCGCCAGTATCTATTAAGAATGTTAGTGCCTGTATACTTCCCATAAGGGAGAGGTTAACAAAAGCACTGAGGTTCAGATTCAAAGTCAAGATATGTCCTATTCTTCCCCCAGTGTTATCTGGGGGTCCTCGGGGTTTCCCGAGACCCTATTCATAACCCTCATGTCCGCATACTGTCTTTAATTAGTATGTTGCCTACTAGTTCTACTGTGGTTGTTATTTGAGTTTGGCCGGTAATTGTTTTGTCTATTAACTCTTCGGGGGTTTCCCCTGTTAGTTTGCTGGTAAAGACGATCTCCACGGTATGTATGAGATCCTTGATTGTTATAATTCAGGCGCCCATTTGGGTATCTTTGCCTGCCCCATCGGTATCTACCACGCAATTGTAAAACATTTGATACACTTGATTGGTGTACATCTGTGCTCATAATTTTTTCTGTTATTTGGTCTATTGTATCAAAGGTAGCTGCTTCAATGATGATTCTTGTTCTATCATTATTTAGATTCTTCGCGAGGGCTTTTACAGTTGCCTGTACGGCATACTTGTTTGCTATTTGTGGTGGTAAGCCATCTGAAATATATGCGTTTGATAACATTTTCGAGAGCTCGTCTATTTCTTGGGCATATACGCTGTTTGGTTTACTTCCCTGGCGTGCGGTCATTAATTTGGATACTAATATGTCAGTGGAGTCTCCCTTTATTACCGTTTTCAATTTGTCTGCAATGGCTGCAATGGACGTTAAATCGTTGATTGATATGCGAGCTGTCCCGCTGATTTTTGTCTGTATTATTTGTACTGCAAGATTTTCATGGGTTCCTTTCAGTGATTCTAAAAGGTTCAAAGCATCAAGAAATTTTTGAAGGTTCTTAAATTTACCATCAAATTCCGGTAGGATTTTAGTGGCTAATTCTATGAATTTAATGGGTTCCATTTTTGAGTCCGCTAGGTCAGGGTCAATGTCTTCAAACTGTTCCCAAATATTCGAGTTTTCCAATATGCTCCCATAATCTATCTCCTCCAATGTTATAGTTACGCATCCATTCTCCCTGAATATTATTACTAGTTCTTTTTGTAACCGTTTCTCTATTGACTGAACCTTTGTCTTCAATTTGGTTATTAATTCAAAAAATCTCTTGTCTGTGTTCGGGTGTAAGGTAATAAGCAGTGTTATTAAAAGTATTTACTATTGTATTAAAGTGGACTTCTATTAAATGCAGATGATATTCTATTACTGCTCTGCTAGGCAGTTTCTGTTTGTTTAAACATTTGAAGGACCGCAGGAAATTGCTTTGATTTTCTTGAAATTGTTGAGATAACTGTTCCCAATTAGGGCATTTTGCGTTTTGCATTTGAAATGGGTCAGGTTTTGAAAATGTCAGCTGTTATAGTCAGACATATGACTGGAATAATTATGACTGGAATAATTTTCCCATATTTATATTTCCTTTTTCTCCTAATATTTTGCCAAATCGTACTCTTAATAATTTATTGTTAAATAATTAATATTGTCATATAAAGGTTAATTATAACAAGTTAGATGTTTATTTTGTTTTCAATAAATATATTTCAAAAAAAAAATTTCTGCATTTGACACTATTGTCTATCTTAAATAATTATACTATAATAAATTTTTCTTTTGTTACTTATCCATTTTCTAGGGTTGATTATTTTTTTTGTTGCTGTTGCTGGTGTTGATATTGGTGTTGTTGTTCCTGGAGTACAACGTTGGCTTCTCCTCGGCGTGGAGAGCATACATCCCATGGCGTGGGGATGCTTCTTCCTTCTCTTTTTTTATATTGTTATTAAAACTTTGTTGTAATGTTGAAACTGTTTTCTAATAAATTTATTTCTTATATATTTATATTTTTTTTTTAGCTTTATTATTTTTTCTTTTTTTTCTTTTTGTAAATTAAACACGTTTTAATGCTCTAAAGCTGGTTTTATATTTTTGCAGAGTTTTTCTTTTGTTCTTGTTTTTTTTATATTATTATTTTTATTTTCTGCTGTTTATGCAATATTTATACAATTCACTGTCTGTATAAGTTCACTTTATTTGTAATATATTAATTTATGAAATAGAATTATTAATTATTAATTATTTGATTTATTTTATTTATTACTGCACTGTTAAAGGTTTTTTTTTATTTATTTATAACACATTTGCTGTGGTTCACTTATACTTGGGGCTGTCGGTGTTGTCCCCTTTGCATATCTTTGATTGTTTTGCATACTAATTTAACCAGGTAGATAATTACCATTGCTACTGCTAACAACAGAGCCATAATTTCGATGTGACTCATGCTCTCAGTTGTCTTATCAACGTTGTCCTCCTTTATAGTTTCCAATATTTTTTCTAATTGTTTATTGTCGTTTTCTTCCTGATTTTTCCCTACCTCGTAGCCTGCTACTAGTAATGGGATGGTTGACAGTATTTTTTTCCACCAAGTCATTTTAGCTTAATTTAAGTATATATTTTTTAAAAGGTTTTGTTTTTAATTTATCATTTTTAACAGAAACTTTATATGCATACTTCTTGAATCACTTCGTCATTCTTTTTAAATTTTTCATTCATCTTTAACAAAAAGGCAAATTATTTTGTTCTTTTTTTTTTTGAGTTTTAATAAAATTTTTTTTTTTAATTTTTATATATTATTTTTTCCCTTTTTTTCTTAATACACTTTTAATCACTTGCAGTTTTACACAATAACAACCCACTTAGTTCACGTCTTAATTAACACTTTTTTCACTTGTCACGGTCGCCATGTAATATGTTCGAAATATACATAGAGGAAACAAAACACAATAATCTTTTGTGTTCTATGTGTCGCGACAACGTTTTAACAACTCCACATATATCTTTTATTAAACTTCTTTTTATATTATTTATTAATAATAATTTCTTACATATTAATGTGGTGTCATGAAAGTAATGGTAATACGAGATGCAAATGCAATAATTAAAGAATGCCAAAATATATTTAAAGTCACACGGTATTGCAATAATTTAAAGTCACATGATATTGAAATAATTTAGAGTCACACGGTAATTTGATATCGATATAATTTGGAAATGGAATGTTATATTAAAAAGTTTATTGGACATTATACCTTCATAACACAGTGCCCCATAATTGAATCCCGTAACACCATATAGGTTTGAGAATCGATTTGTACAATAGAAGTTTACAATCCAGTCTTAGGGTTGAGTTTCTACCAATCAGCCAATTAATTTTCTTTGCTTTTAGCTTCGTCTGTGTCAATTTTGCTTCGATGTGTCTTTTCCAGGTTAAGCGTCGATCAAGATGAATGCTAAAGCTGAAAGTCCATACCACGAGTTCTATGCGCACACGCTTTACCCGCGTCTGTCAAAAAAGTAAGATCAGTGAAATTGTATGAGACAAGTTACAAGCACATCGCATAGAATACTTAAGACGCATAGAACGCATGAAGTAGGTTTACTTTCTACTTTTCTACGCTTCGCAAGCGCCATGAAAAAATATCAGAAGTTTTCATAGCCAAGGATGCTAGATTACATTCTATTTACAATGCTATCGATAAATATGTTTGTGTCATTGATTACTTTTTTATGTATTTTTATATTAAAAGGTTTTTTCTTAAAAAAATCATTTTGTAATAAAGTTTACAAATATTTTAAAATATAAAATTCATTAAAATAAATTTTTACAACAATTATTTCATGAACAAAATTTTAATTTTAGTTGCCGATTACCTTTGGTGGGAATCCTCAAATAAACAAATTATTTTTGGATATTCCTCACACTCTTAACACAATTGAATTTTGTCGCGTGTCAAATTAAGTGGACTGTATTTTTGAATAAAAGACAACCTTTCAGTTTGCGAGTAAAAGAACAATTCAACTTTAATGTTAAAAAATTCAAGAATAATACGAAACTTTTACATGACATTTTACAATAACATTTCAAGTATGTTGCAATAAGAGCTTTAGAATCTGCTAAGTGTTGTATTTAGAGGAACGGTTGCTCAACATCCCGGGCGGCCCTGAAACAGCATTTCTGCATAAGGGAAGTTTGATGATCTTGGAAATAGGTCGAGTCATCATACCATTGGTAGTCTTTAGCTGCACCACTCTAGTTAAGCCATCTTTACCAAGAAAGGTTTGTAGAACGCGCCCGTAATCCAAATAGCAGGGGGAGCGTTATCTTTTTTAACAAGAACGATATCATCTTTGGATATGTTGGGTTGAACAGTTTTCCATTTAGGGCGTTGTTGAAGTGAGGTTAAGTATTCTCTACTCCATCTACGCCAAAATCCTTGGTACATGCATTGTATATGTTGCCAGTAGTCAAGCCGATTTGGATTTAATTCAGTTAAATTACCCTCAGGTATCATAGTAGTCGGCCTGCCTATCAGAAAGTGAGAAGGTGATAGGTAACTGCTTTCGGTGTCTGGAGCGAACCCCAGAGGTCTAGAATTGATAACGGCTTCTACTTGGGCAAGAAGCGTTCGCATCTGTTCAAATGTAAGTATAGTTGAGCCAATAACGCGGCGTAGGTGAAGCTTGACTGACCGTACACCAGATTCCCAGATACCACCCCAGTATGGTGAGTAGGGAGGGATAAACATCCACTTGATGTCTTCTTTGGCTAAGGCTTCAGTGATGATTTCGTTGTGTTCATCAGCTTGAAGTTGTTGATACATCTCGTTGAGCTTACGTTTTGCGCCGACAAGGTTTTTGCCATTGTCGCTATAGATAACTGAGCATTTACCACGACGTGCCATGAAGCGACGCAAAGCGGCCAAAAAGCAATCCGTACTTAAATCTGTTACCAGTTCCAAGTGTATTGCAGACGTCACCATGCATACAAAAAGACATATGTAGCCTTTGGAGGTTTTGGAGTTTCTTCCATGATGAATCTTCAATGTAATGGGACCGGCATAGTCGCATCCAGTATTTTGAAACGAGAAGGCTTGCCTAACGCGTACTGTCGGTAGATCAGCCATTCTTTGTTCGGTAACGTGTTTTGCTTGTCGAAAGCACTTCAAACATTTATGAGTAAACTCGCGAATTAAGTTACTGGCTCCAATAATCCAATAATGTTGTCGAACGATTACGAAAAGTGAGGATACGCCAGGATGTTGATTCTTGATGTGTTCTTCATGAAGTATAAGTTTGGTAATCTTATGATCCTTTGGTAGGATTATAGGATGCTGCATTTCTGTTGCAAGTTCTGAGTTTGATATGCGTCCACCGACTCTAAGTAGTCCTTCATCATCAATAAAAGGTGTATCAAACTGGAATTGTTTTCTAGTTTTCCCTGATGTAACAAGCTTGATATTTCCGCTGAATAATTATTTTGAGCCATTCGTAGACAAATAATTTTTCCTTGTTTAATTTCATCATATGTGAGATATACAGCCGGAATCTTGATTTTATGTATACGCAAATTGATAAATCGTTTTACATATGCGGCAATACGTATGAGTTTATACCAGTGAGAAACGTCTTGAAGTATGGGATCGAGAGGATGAGATTGATGAATTTCACCCTTTTTTGTAGCTATGTTTGAGGTTGTTTGGAAAGCAGGCTTCATTTCGGAAACTACGACATCATTATAAGTTGTAAGTTGTGAATCTTCCATTGAAGGAATTTCATCCTGCTTCAGTTTTCAAAAGGAAGCGCCTGTCCACCAAAGCGTTCTAATAATTGGTTGACCATTAAACCACGAGAGGCACAGTCTGCCGGGTTTTTTTTTTCTTTAGTGTTGACATGTCTCCAAATATTTCGAGGTAGTGTCTCTAATATTTCGGAAGTACGATTTCCTACAAACGTCTTAAGTTTTGTGGGTTGCATAGATATCCATGAGAGTACAACAGTGGAATCGCACCATGCGTTGACTTCAATATTTTGATGAGGTACTGACAATATAATAGACTTCATTAAACGAGTTAGCAGCAAAGCACCGCACAGTTCTAACCTTGGCAGGGTGATTTGCTTCAGCGGCGCCACACGAGTCTTTGAAGCGAGTAGATTTACGTGAATATTTCCATCTTCATCTACTAAACGGCAATATACGACGGCCTTGATTGAGGCATCACTAAATCCATGCAGTTGAATACTTGTTTTAGAGTTTGGTACGTATCGAGGTAACTTCAATTTTGAAAGATTTGTAGATCATCTCTGTACTTGATCCATAGATTTGCTAAATTTGTAGGCAAAGGTTCGTCCCATCCAAGATTGAGCAACCATAATTCTTGACATAGAATTTTAAATTTGATGACGATAGGAGAAACTAAACCTAGAGGGTCGAAAATTCGAGCTACGTCTGAAATAACTCTTCGTTTTGTTTCATGTTGAGAGTCATCTAAATTGACTTTGTATCGAATACTATCTTCTTCTGAATTTCAATAAATACCGAGAACCTTTGTTGAGTCATCTTCATTTTTACGTATAAGTTCGCGGTCACTACTACTTGCTAGGTGAATAGCCATAGAATTGGATACCCATTTGCTCAACTCCAGTCCGGCTTGTGAAAGTAAATCTATGAGTAAATCCATGAGTTCTTCTTCAGAATATGCACCAGTAAGAACGTCGTCGACGTAAAAGTCTTCGAGTAAAATTCTAGATGCAGTGGAATGAGTCTCCTTGTAGTCTTTTGCAATTTCTTCTAATACTCTTACGGAAAGGTATGGTACAGAAGCAGTACCGTATGTGACGGTACACAATTGGAAGTGTTTGAGAGAATCTTCTGGTTCTTCTCTCCATAATATACGTTGATAATTTCTTTGATCTTCAGCCACCCAAATTTGGCGAAACATTTTGACAATGTCTGCCGAAAATACAAATTTGTGTAAACGTAAACGAAAACAAACAGCAAATAAATTACGTTGAATTGATGGACCGATGTGTAATTTCTCATTCAGCGATGAGCCAGCAATGTCTTCGAATGAGCCATCAAACACTACCCTCAGCTTGGGACCAACAATTGGATGATGTGGTAAATAAAATAAACGACCATCGTTGACGTCTATTTCCTCAGGTAACAGTTCACGCATATGTCTCAGGCTGTGGTATTCTTTCATGAATTTGGTGTAATTTTCCTTGAGTGTTGAGTTTCTACTAAGTCTGCATTCCGTAGCGTTAAATCTGGTAAGTGCACCTTGATATGTATCTGCAAATCTTGTATTTGATTCCTTAAAAGGAAGCTCCACGATATAGCGTCAATCTGTGTGTCTTCCATGAGTTTCTTGAAAATGTTTTTCAACCAATGCAGAATCGCTATCTTCAGTTTTCGAGATACTTGCTTCTTCAATCTCCCAAAAAGATTGTATGGATTTGTCGAGTTCAATTAGTGTTAATAAAGCTGGTGAGGACTGCTGTCGAGGTGATGAATTTACAGATGTTACCACCCAACCAAATATTGTAGAAACAGCAACCGTGTTACCATTCTCATTCAACAGCTTTTCTTGTGTTAAAACATTCCAAACATAATCTGCCCCGAGCAAAATGTCGATGGGATTCCAGCGGTAAAACGGTGGGTCAGCTAGACGAACTGCGTCCAGCCGCTTGCGATCATATTTTGTAATTGTGCTTCTAGACAGCGATGAGGTAATACGTCCTAAAATGTGTACTTGAACATATAAACTAGCTTGGGAATTTCTGGACTTCATGTGTAGATAACTGTGACCATGTGTGGATTCGGCCTTAACTGATGATATTCCAGAAAGAGCAATCTTAGAATGATTTCTTGGTAAGCCTAAACGTTTTATGCAATCTTCCGTAGTGTATGACAATTCTGATGCAAGGAGAATTCAAGGAGAATTCGACATGTAACGAAACTACCAGTATGATTACGAACTTCTACTAAGGCTGTAGGAAGAATATGCGTGAGATCTTTTTGATAAAAGATTCAGCTCCAAATTGAGAAACGACTGTGTTTAATGAAACAGGTTGAGAATTCTGACTACTAGGCAAAGCAGAGCTAGCATCAGACGATTCTGGGACAACAATGTGAGATTGTTGTGCTTGGGTAACTTGAGCAAAATGCAACAAAGAATGATGATTCCGCTGAGATTTGCAATCGTAGGCTGTATGCCCCTTATGCATGCAGTTAAAGCATAGGGATTTCTCTTTGACGAACATACGACGTTGATCGATTTTTTTTCGCAATTTTTTATTTATTGTATCTTCAATATAATTGAACTATCAATAATTACTCATATCTTAAGTCTAAAAATAAAAATATACATGTTAAGTCCAACCAGTGCTGGACAAAAAAATGTATGTTTCACGGTTACTGTAATTTGCGGGTTATCCCTCTGATGTACGGATGAGAGAAGCAGTGCCCCTCCTTCTTAGTCGAATGTAACCAGGTTCATTTAGTATGTTACGGGCCAGTGGATTAGGATGAGTTTCAAGCTTCTTTAAATAACTTATGGCAAGTTTCGCTATTTCAGCTTTAACTGTTGGCATGTTTAGATCTTTATGGATGTTCGAGTTTTTTATATACCAAGGAGCAGATGTAATTATACGAAGAATCTTGTTTTGGCGCCTTTGAATTTTTTCTACGTTGGTAGCTGAGGCAGTGCCCCATAATTGAATTCCATAACACCATATTGGTTTTAGAATTGACTTGTATAATAAAAGTTTGCAATCTAAAGCTAGAGTACAATTTCTGCCAATAAGCCAGTTTAGTTGGACTGCTTTTAACTTCATTTGTGTTAACTTTGTTTCTATGTGCCGTTTCCATGTAAGGCGCCGGTCAAGATGTATGCCGAGATATTTGACGTCTGAAAGCTGGGGTATCGTTTGGTTATTTATCCGAATAGGGGGGCAAGATTCTCTACGCAGTGTGAAAGTTATGTGAGTACATTTTTGTTCATTCACTTTTATTCTCCATTTCTTCAACCATTTTTCTAAATTGGATATGTGGTCTTGTAAATATCGCGATGCTACTTCGGGTCTTTCGTGAATGCTCAAAAAAGCTGTGTCGTCAGCAAATGTCGATGTGTGAACTCGGTTACTAGTTGGCATGTCTGAAGTATACAATAAGTATAAAAAGGGCCCCAATATACTACATTGGGGAACTCCGGCTTCGGTTGGCTGGGGTGAGCTCAAAAAATCTCCTTCTTTCACAATAAATTTTCGTTTGGTTAAATAACTTTCTAGCAGCTTACATAGGTTTACGGGCAAATTCAGTTTTAGCTTATATATTAGGCCTTCATGCCATACCTTATCGAATGCTTGAGAAACGTCGATAAAAAGCGCAGAGCAGTATTTTCTCTCTTCAAATGTCTTCTTAACAACATTGACTAACCTGTGATCGTTCTATGTTTTTTCCTGAAGCCGAATTGATGGTTTGGAATACATCCTTTGTCGCTTAGAATAGGGTTAAGCTTAGTTATTAACATCCTCTCAAACAGCTTTGACATATTTGACAAAAGGCTTATAGGTCTGTATGATTCAATTTTTGTGTGGTCTTTTCCTGGTTTAGGAATCATGGTAACCAAGGACACCTTCCAATCTGCGGGAAAGTACTCAAAACGTAAAATAGCATTAAAAATAAAACGAACGATTCTGCGAGCTACACGGGGCAACTCAATTAACATATTGTTACTGGTTTTATCAACGCCAGGGGCTTTTTTGGTGTTCAAATCCGTTATTGCCTTTTCAAGATCACCAAATTCAAATCTTATCGGTACTGCAGCACTAGCCTCGAGAACTGGCAACTCAACTATATCAGTCGATATATTTGGGGTAAAAACCTTTTTCAAATGTGCAGCAAATAAATTTCCTTTTTCGGTATCACTCCTTGCCCAGCCTCCAACTGAAGTTCGCAAGGGAGGCTTACGTAAGACTGGCCTTTTAAGGTTTCTACAAGCACGCCATAACGAATAACCTGATTGAGGAGTTGCGTCTAGGTCTCCCAAATAGTTTTTCAGGGATGCTACTCTTCGACATTCCAGCATGTCTCTTAGCCGGTTCGTGCATTCTTTAAGTCTGCTTTTGAGCTGAGGAGATCTCTGTGATTGCCATTCTCTACGAATTTTTCTTTTTTCAGCCAAGAGCCGTTCGATATCTGCAGAATAAATTTGATTGTATCTAGCTAATTGTCGGGTTATTGTTGAATGTTGGGCAGCTGATTTGAGGTTTTGGTCAAAATCAATAAGACTCCGCTCTACGTCTTTAGGTGTTCTTAGCGGGATGTTTTCCGAACAATGAGTACTAAGATACTTTCTATATTTCGACCAATTAATGCTTGTGCTAGTCGTAGGTGATATGATGTTTTGTTTGTCCCATATATAGACGATAGTGGGTGAATGATCTGAGGATAATTCAAGCGACGCTTCAGCTTTAATCATTTCTCTCGGAATACCCTTAAACACGCCAAAATCAATAACATCAGGTATTTTTTGTCGATCAGTAGGCCAATAGGTGGGTTGTCCACTCGATATAACATTCAGACGCATTTTTGAAATTGTGTCAAACAAAATACGACCTTTTGGAGTTATTAGGCGTAATCCCCAAAACGTATGTTTAGTGTTGTAGTCGCCTGATGCTATGAAACAGGGACCTAGTGATTTGTAGAAGTCGCTATACTGACTTTCCGAAATTTGAAATCTAGGAGGTGAATAAATCGAAGAAATTACTAAGCTTTGATGAAATTATTCAAGACAGATATTTGTTGCTTGAAGGTAATTCTCACAAAAATCATGCAGTAAATAATGTTTGATTCGGGCCTTAATAAGTATTGCCGAGCCTCCACATGCTCTTCCACGGGGGTCCTTAGTGTCTTATAAAATATAGCCATTGATTTTAAAAAGGCTATTTGTTGTTAAGTTTGTCTCGGAAATCAGCATGACATCAATTTGTTGGTTCTTGAGGAAGTATTCAAGTTCATTTTTATGTTGGCGTAAGCCGTTTGCGTTCGAGAAACATATTTTTAAACAGTTCATGGTTTGTTTAGTACCGCCTGCAACATCATAGATTGCATGCGTACCATTTCTTGCATCATGCTGCTCATAGAGCTCATAAAACTGTTTAACGAATACACTAATGTCTCGATGCTTGCTTCGAGACGATGACAGTTACCAGATGATGGTTGTTCTTAAGGTTCTGGGTACAAATGTGGTGTAGAATTATTTTTCGGTGTCGCTTTATGTACTGAAACATGATTAGTTTTTAACGTATCCGCGTATGAAACATGTTTGGTTGTTGGTTGGGCTAACTGAGGGTAATGAGCATTTGCTCGATATTGTGGGTGCTTAGCAGGAGTATTTGATTTTTGAGTGGTTTTCCTTACCATGGAAAAAACTGGACAGCCTCTGTAGTTAGCAGTGTGGTTTCCACCGCAATTGCTACATTTTTTAACTTTCGAGTCATCCCTTGCATTTTCGCATTGGGCGGAACAATGTAGCTCTCCACACACAACGCAAACCGGAGGCAATTTGCAGTAAGCCGTAGTATGACCACATTCTTGGCAATTTAGACACTGTACGGGTCCTGATCGCTTATGCGGTTCCTCTACGCTTATTTTGCGGTGCAACAGATATCTTAAATTATAGATAGGGTGCTTTTCGTTCTTTTTCAATAGCATATCTCCAGGTTCCAGTTCAACGCGAAATAGATCTGTAGACCTTTACTACTCTTCAGCTGATATGTATAAAAGTTCTTTTTGCAGCTTTCAAACTCGTTTACTGCTTTACGATAACTGTTTTCATCAATAAATTGTATTTTTGTTTCATCAATGTTGCCACGCTTGATGGGAATTACATAAAATGTGTTCTCACCTATAATTGAAATTAACTTCTTTATTAAGTCGCTGGAGTTTTTCTCCTTTAAATAAATTGGAGGTGGTTTGAACGACCTGGGTGCCGTTTTTTCACTTGTTTCGCTATCTAAAATAGCAAAACGATTATGGGAATTTATTCCGTTAGAGTCCTTGTCTTTTTGTACTTTAGCCATTGGTGCAATCTGGGAAGATTTAGGGCTTCGACCTCTTGTCAGTACAATTATGTATCTATCCATTCCTACTTGGGTCTTAGGTTTTTCTACACTATCCATATTAGTTTTGGTAATACTGAGTTTAGAAGGGGACTTGTTTGTAGTTATTTTATTCTCATCGCATAACAACAGCGAGGAACAAGATTGTGCACGTAAAACTGGCGTAGCATTTATACACAAATTGTCACTAGTTTTTTTGTTTTTATTTATTTCAACATTGTCAACATTTTTGTTGCTTAAATTAAAGAGGCTCATTAGCCTTTATTGTTTTTGTTTTATTTTTAAAGTAGCAATTCAATATGCCGTTGTATAAAAAAAAGACGGAAGAAAAAGAAAAAAATATTTTACAAACAACTTTGTTGTTGTATTAAAACAGGTTTGTTTTTTTTTGTTTTTGTTTTAAATTATTCACACAATGTATGTTTTGTTTTTTGTTAATGCGAGCTTGAAAAAAAAATCGCGACCGCACTTATCAACGCACAAACTAAAACTAACTCAAATAATTGTAACTTTACAGGAGAAGGTAAAAACGTAATAGACGTTGATCGATTGACAACGATAAAAAGTGTGGACATTTGTAAACTTGATGATTATAAGATCCGCAGGCAAAACAATTTTCTTGAATCTTTGTAGACGTTAAACTTGTAGATAAGTTTCTTCTTGCAGGAGGTTTTGTTGTAGTACTCATTCCGAGTTCCAGTTCTTCGCAGCATTAATCCAAAAACTGTAGAAATTTAGAAATAGTAGGCTTAGGATCATCACGAGATTTCTCTATCCATTTGCGTTGAGATTCTGGGTCAATCTTCATTTGTAGTATGTGTATTAGCCAATGATCACGTTCTTTTGCATCTAAACCTCTAATAACTTCATTAGATACATCCGAAATCCTACGCAAACTAACCGCATTTTCTTCCTTAATGGAAGGAAGACCCATAAAAGTTTCAATGTAGGAAGTTACAATGTGACGAGGACGATCAAAAAGCTCTTTGAGTCGTTCGATTCTAATTTTTGGTAAATCTTCACTTGCATTTCGAGTAGTTGTAGGAGAGTCTAATCTTTGTAACAACGTATAATGTTGTTCTACTAAACGAGAAAATATGTCTTCATTAGGGGCAGGAGTTGATTCCTGAGGACTAAACGATTTTAACATTCGCCTAAGCAAAGCACCACTTAACATATACTTATCTTCATATTCTAACATATCTGCCTCAGGATCTACGAAAGCTTCTTCTTCACTAAACTTGTATAACTCTCCCGTGAGATATGATAGTTCTTTCCAAGCTTCTTCTAATCGAGCAATACGAGATTCAATTTGTTCAGCAAAAATTTCTTGAGGAGGATTATTGACAAAAGTATATGCACGAGTAATTGTGCCCTTTTCCAAACGACGTTTTGATTGTATTGATTTCATTGTTGCAGACATCTTTGAATTTAATAAATAAAGATTTGTACTTACAGTAGAGATTGTATTTTGTTTGTGTTAAATTATTATTAAATAATTTCGCAATAGTATTTTTACGCTTGTCGCGTGTAGTTTTTCGCGCGTAGTAACGTTTCTGGTCACGACCGAGTACTCCGAAATCTTAAACCAACGATTTTTGTTTTCAACGAATAAACTATTTTTTTTTTCACGATTAGTTTTGATTGTATTTGGCGATACACCGATTAATTCTTTTCTTTGTATTAGTTTAACGCTTTTTGTTTAAACTTCTTTTCGTTTCATAACTTTAACTTTTATTCTTTTCTCTTTTTTATTCTAATTAGATTTTAGCATTTAACACTTGTCATGCTAATAAGTCACTCTCAATATAAGCTTTGAGCTTTCATAAAATTTTTTGCATTCCAATACCAACACACTGTTGAGTGAGCAATATGCACATGCGCACAAGTATCTTTCTCTCTTTAATGTTAAAACAACCACCACATCCGTTAATTCAAACTCTATATTAATATTAACATACACATGCGTAAACGATTTAGATATTTCCTCTCTTCATTTGTTTTTTCTGTTACGCTAACAGACCCGAGCTTTGTTTACAGACAAATTGTACGTTAATATTTCAAAATTAATGTTATATAAATTGAGTGAGCACAGTAAAACGAAGTTTTAGTATTTATGTTGTTGTTGTAACAACCACCTTTTTATGTTTGAATGATAATATGTATGAATGTTACGCGTATTGTTACTGTGGAGATTTTCGTCACACTTGATCTTTAACACTTTTGTTGTTGTTTTTATTTACTTTAAAGAACTTTATTGTTTGAATTTAACGAATTGGTTTTCACTTCTTCAAATAGATTATGATTTTTTTTCGCTCTTGTGTTTGTTGTTGCTACCACTATTGTTTTTTCACCAATCGAAAGTTTGTTGTTTTTCTCGGAACGACCGAATGTTCTTACAGTGTCCAAGGGAGAACCTGTACGTAAGACGCGACCAAACCGATAGATTATTCACGGAAACCGAAATGTTTATTGTAAATTGTGTCCCTTGGAGCTACGATTGTCCAGAGGAGCAACCAGATTTACCCAATACCAACGGATTGTTCCTTTTCTTTTTCACAACAAACACGAGCGACTGTAACTTAGCACGAAATCCGGTTAGAAGGTCCAACCTATGGTGGGAATCCTCAAATAAACAAATTATTTTTGGATATTCCTGACACTCTTAACACAATTGAATTTTGTCGCATGTCAAATTAAGTTTGCGTGTAAAAGAACAATTCAACTTTAATGTTAAAAAATTCAAGAATAATACGAAACTTTTACATGACATTTTACAATAATATTTCAAGTATGTTGCAATAAGAGCTTTAGAATCTGCTAAGTGTTGTATTCAGAGGAACGGTTCCTCAACAACCTTAACGTAGTTAGTCTCATCTCTGTTATGTTTATTTAATTATATCAATTTATTAAACAACTGTAATTCAGAACCTAATTAATGATTTTTGCACAAAATATTATGTGCATAAACTTAGTGAATTCCAAAAACTATTTTAATATTCCTATTTCACTCTCTATTTTAGCAAAAATTGTTTTTACACTACAGCTGCTCAAAACAAAAACTTGGCGCATAAAAAGCGTTGCATGTAACTTGAAGTTTGAAAAGTATAGAACGAGTATAAAGTATGAAAAGCATACAAAGCGCGTACTCATAGAACGCGTAGTATGGACTTTTAGCTTAAGATATTTTACCTCTGAATGCTGGGGTATAACTTGGTTGTTTTTGCGGATAGGAGGGCATAAATCTCTACGGAGTGTAAAAGTTATCTGGATACATTTCTGTTCACTTATTTTTATTCTCCATTTTTTTACCTACATCTCCAGGTGATCTATATGATCCTGTAGATATTTGGAAGCTATAAGGGGGCTTTCATGAACGCTTAGAAAAGCCGTGTCATCCGCAAATGTCGATGTATGGACTCGGTTACTTGTGGGCATATCCGAAGTGTACAACAGGTATAAAACGGGTTCTAAAATACTACCTTGGGGAACTCCGGCTTTAATTGGCACAGGAGAGCTTAAAAAGTCTCCCTCTTTAAGGATAAAGTTGCGACCAGTTAAATAGTTTTTTAAAAGATTAGAGAAGTTGTGGGGTAAGTTAAGTTTATAGTAAGCCTTCGTGCCATTCTTTGTCAAACGCTTGGGAAACGTCTATAAAAAGCGCAGAACAATATTTTTTTCCTCAAATGTCTTTTTTATTACATTTACTAATCTGTTCGTTTGTTGTACAGTGCTGTGCTGTCTTCTGAATCCGAATTGGTGATTCGGAATACATCCTTTTTCGTTAAAAATTGGGTTCACCTTAGTAATAAAGATTTTTTCAAACAGTTAGCAGACTTATTGGTCTATATGAATCGACCTTTGTGAGGTCTTTCCCTGGCTTAGGTATCATAGTTACAGTGGATCAAAGTTATAATGGAACAGCTAGAATTTTTAAATTTCGACCCTAATACCAAACGAACCAGAAAACTTTTAAGAAGAATGATAGATGATTTTAATAGCTTATGTATATTATATTTATTTCCAAAAAAAATTGGCTTTATTTGCATCAATAACAAAAATAAAATTAAATTAAACAAAAATACACCTGTGTTACCCTCAAAGTAATAATTGAACACTTTTAAAAAATTTGGCAACTTCATTGCTACAACCGCGTCCAACTTCGTTTGATTATAAATTTGTGCCGTTAGATTTTAGAAAAGCATTTAGAAGACTTTTGTAACATTATTTGGTTTTTTTGAGTCGCAACAGGAGCAATGGCACCAGGAGGTAAGCAAACATCGGTTGAGCAGAGGGAAAGCATTATTCGTTAGGAGTGTGCTTAGAAAACACCAATACCATGGATGTGTTGCTAGAAAAAAGCCTTTTGTTAGTAAAGTAAATCAACAAAAGCGACTGGTGTTTGCGAAAAACATGATTACTAAAGATCTCTCATTCTGGAAAAATATTTTATTTACTGATGAGAGTAAATTTAATATTTTTAGATCAGACGGACAATCATACGTGTAGCGCAGAGCTAATGAAGAGTTAAATATTGCAAACCTCCGTCCTACAGTTAGGGTTAGGTTCAGTAATTGTATGGGGTGCAATATCAGCTGCTGGGCCAGGTAATTTACATGTCATCGAGGGAAATATGGACAAAATATATTATTTAAACCTTCTTAAATCAAATGTAAAAGAGAGCGCTCGAAAGCTCGGAATAGAAAGCAGTTTTATTTTTTATCAGGACAGTGACCCAAAGCATAAGGCTCATGTTGTGAGCAGTTGGTTACTCTACAATTGTCCCCATGTGCTTGTTAAACTTTTACTAATTTTATTACTTCATGTAAATATTTAAAAATTTTTTGTTTTTTAATAATAAATGTATATCGAATAATCTTCTATAAATAAAAAACTTTTTTGCTAAGAAGTGTTGTTAATTTTTTATCAGGGTCGACATTTAAACATCCAAGCTGTTCCATTACAACTTTAAGCCACTGTATAACCAGCGTTCGAAAAAAAAACAGTACGATATCATAGCGTACTGGTTTAACAAAAAACAGTACGCTAACTTAGTGTACTGTTCAAAGAACACAAACGTTTAACTTATTTTTAGTGTTTGTGTATGTGTACACAAACAAAATACCGTACACAACGATCGTTGGCTGATGAGCACAAACACTAAAATAACGTACTGTTCTTTTTTTAGTCTACTTTTAGTGTTCTTTTTATGTACGAACTTTTAGTGGTTGCGTTTTTTCTATAAAGTATTTTTAGTGTTTGCGTAGAGTATTTTTTAGTGTTTGTGTAGTGTTCTTTTAGCGTACTTTTTAGTGAATTTTTTGTGTATTTTTAATGATCTTTAGCGTTGTTTTAGTGATCTTGTAGAGTACTTTTGTGAACATTTTTTGCACTTTCGGTTACAAATGAGAATTTATAAATGCATTTTGTTATTTATTAATAAGAATATTTAAGAAAACTATTATTTAATTTGTCATTTGTTATTCTTAGTATTTGTGATATTAGGACTTTTAATGTACATATGTATGCAATTCTATTATAAAAAATCTTGAAACAAATATTTAAAGAAAGGAAAAATTGAAAAATTTTTTATGATAAATATTTATTATTTTAAGATTAGTGTAATACTTGACGAGTTGATGAACAGGATAATAAAATATCAATTTCAGGTATTTCTTAAAATACAGTCATGTACTTAACTTTTTTTAAATGAAAGGGTTTTATGACAAAATCGTTTTGTGGATAATTTTGGGGGGGTTATTTCTTTATATACATACATATTTATATTTTAAGTTTTCTTTTTAATTTTTAAATTGTTCTCAAGCCATAATACTTCTAGATTAAGTAGGCCTACAGGCTTGTAATCTATTGAATGAAATAAATGATTAAATAAATAATCGAACTAGACTGACTACATTCGTTGAAATTCTTTTACCTGACAATAATGGGTGATTTGTATACACATAATTTAGTCAAATTATGGACATCAAACTCAAGTGAAAAAGGGTTAAGAGATTGTAAGGATTCCTGGAACACATATGTGCATGCAATTTGAGAATTAAATGGGACTTTTTCTAATTGAAAAATCATAATATGTATCGACAAAGATAAGTAGTAATGAATAAACAAGAACCAAAAAAGACAAAAGAGTTAGATAGTATTAAAATTCGTTTTAACTGACGATAGTAGATGGCGTGAATAAAAACATCTCACTTAAGAAAACTCTGCTTATAAGAAACAAGATAAAAAATATCGTATGTTTTTCAATATTTTTTGTGTAAAACATATGAGCTGTTTTTTTGAAAGTGGTATAAGTCCACTTTTTAAAAAAAATGAGTTAACGGTAATTCTAATGACCTATAGACTCTTTCTTTCCATTGTCATGAAACAAATTTCAATAGAGTTCTATTTTGACATAAAATAAACAAAAACAGTTTTACTGTACAATGCTATCGCACAAATATTTCCTTTGAAAGTGAAATAAGTCCGTTCCTAATTGTAATTAAATCACTAAAAAGTACGCTAAAAGAACACTACGCAAACACTAAAAAATACTCGTCGCAAACACTACAAATACTTTATAGAAAAAACGCAACCACTAAAAGTTCGCTACGTAAAATCTTAAAGACCAGTACACATACATAAAAAGAACACTAAAAGTACGCTAAAAAAAGAACAGTAGGTTATTTTAGTGTTTGTGCTCATCAGCCAACGATCGTTGTGTACGGTATTTTGTTTGCGTACACATACATAAACGCTAAAAATTTTTTTTGTGCATTTTGTATTTTTTCTGTACGAAATGTGTTTGTGTACTGATCCCAAAAACTTCAGTACAGAATACTATCGTAGCGTACTTTAGTGTTTTTTTTTTCAAACTCTGGAGACCTTCCAGGCTTGAGGAAAGTACTCAAGGCGTAAAATGGCATTAAAAATGTATAGTATTATTCTGACTGCTACTCGGGGAAGCTCCATAATCATCTTGTTGCTTATTTTGTCAAAACCATACACTTTCTTAGGGTTTAGACTAGCAATTGCCCCTTCAATATCACGAAGGTTAAATCTTAGTGGCAATATTGCTTCACCATAGTGTGACGCGTGAACCTTTTTTTTTTCTATTTTGCCTGGCATATTATTTTACAACACCTGCTCATCACTATGATCAATGCCAACACACATACCCAACCAACCAACTAACAAAAAAAAAAAAAAAAAGAAACAAAAAAGAGAGAAAAGAAATAAAGGGAGAGAAAGAAGAAGTTTGACTGCTACTCACCATGCTTTTACGTTTCCATTTCATTCCTCATGGTTTTTTTCCTAACTTTTTACGCATACTATTCTTTAAACTGATCCCGTTAGATTTGTAGAATGGATATGAACATTAATCAATGCAAATAATATTTATTTTACTATGAATTAGTAGTAAAGAAAACACTGACGGGAGAAGAACCAAGGTGTTTGCATCGAGATTTAAATATTTGTACACATATAGATATAAAATTTATATATGTATGTCATATCAAGACATATTTTTTATATAAAAAAAAAGTACATAATTTTTTTTGGAAAAAAAAGTTTTACCAGAGGTAACTTAATACACCGTTACGCTTTTTTTTTTGTTGTTGCTTTCCACCGTTTTATTAACGGAATAATTCTTTTAGGAAACACCTCTAAGTATATGGTGGTTGAAACCCAAGTGTAGACGCTAATAAATTTTACCCAATTATACTCTTACACGCTATTTGGTCCCGCAAGAAGATTTTGACACAGTGGATTCCAGTTGTATATGAAATGGTGTGGCATTAACAATAATTCCCGGCCAGAACAATAATTCCTTGCAAGAACAATAATTCCCGGCCAGAACAATAATTCCTTGCAAGAACAATAATTCCCGGCCAGAACAATAATTCCCAGCCAGAACTTCTTGATTGTTGTCGTTAAATATTTTGCAGTCTTCATTTCTGAAGCATATTGATCTTTTTCAGTTTGGTTTTATTTGATAAGTGAAATTGTTAGTTTTAAAAAAAAAAAAAACGTTAATTTTAATTTTACAAATTAACCCAAAAGAACCAAACCTGTTAATTCCATTAATATTAATTTCATTCATTGCTTAGTGAAGGGGATAACCATGTGGATGTTTTTGTGAAAATCATTCATAAAACAAATTTAAGACTTCTCTTAAATTATGACATGGCTATCCCTCTGCATTTTAAATTCATTGATAACTTTAAAATAAGCATTTAAATTATTCACGTTTAACCTAAATTAAGAATAATTTCGACGAATGCAGAGGCCTTTGCAACGTGGGAATAATAACTGTAAGTAATTTTGTTTTTATAAAATTCATTATCATTTGTATTTACTACTATAATTATTTCGATTATTGTCTATAAGTATAAAAAAAATACATAATGATTAGTACTTGATTTTTTTTGCATTTTTATGAATGAAGTACCTAAATAAATGAAAGAATTACATATGTATGTATGTAATATGGAGTAATTGGTAGATTTAATTAAGAGAGTCAAGCCAGAGTAGGAATAGGGGTTCACTGCAAATGAAAATGGAATGAAGTGAACTTTGGTTGGTGTGGGCAAGAGTTTATTCCACCTAAACTCGCATATGGTAAAATTAACGAGATGTGAAATTAGTATCAGGTGTGATTTTTTTTGTCTGTCCGTTTTTTTAACAGTATGTCTTTTTTTTTGCACGTTTCATAAGTTTTGTAAATTGCGGCGATTTTACCAAAGATGTTAAGGGTGAGAAAGAAAAGAACCCCTCCAAAATCCGACGAGTATTATTTCGGGAATAACGTGCAACCCCTCAACATCCGCATGAAACCTGCATCCAAGTAAAATTGAAACAAATCGCTCGTTACAGAAATGGCGCCCAACGTGGGGCATGACATATTCTATTCCAGTCTTGCTTATCAATTCGGTGGAATTAATTTCGATTTAATTACTAACTTGTATGTCTTGCTCTACATTTCAATATAGTATGATCTACTGGAGTTATTAGATCAATCGCTTGATATTCATTGTTGACTAATCCGTATTGATGACTATATTGTTTATTATTATTATTTTTTTAACCAATCTTTATAAGTAGTTGGATGATTATTACGATCTACTTGTTATAGCCGTTGGCTAGGATTACAATTTTTTTGAGATAGATCGATTAAGTTGTCCAGCAAACACGTAACAAGATGAAGTAGTAACGAAATTTTCACGATTAATTTTAGTTTTCCTCTCGTTGTTTTACCAAATATAAAAAAAACCCTATTTCTTGTTTGACTTCTCTTTTTTAATAATCCATTGATAGAAAAAAAAAAAACAATCAACCGGTATTTTTGTTAATCTTTGATAATACCCACTATAAATTTTAGTTAGTTACATTATTTAATAATATGGAAAATCAATCTTGTTTAATTTGTAAAAATATTTTTGAAAACAATCAAGCCTTGGTTGCAACCAAGTGTAGACATCATTTTCACCAAGATTGTTTAATTTCTTGGCTGGAAACAACACCTACCTGTCCAGTTTGTAAATCTCCGATCAATAATAGTTCTTTGGTATCTATTACTCTTCAACCCAGTTCCTCGGCTGCCCATGGGGCTGTACCAAGACGCACTTCTGGTGTTCAAACTAGACAACAGAGACGTTTACCAAATTCTAATAGTAATTTACAAAATTCTACTGTTATATCCCCACAACATGCTTCACAAGAAAACCAGGGTGTTACACATTTGAGGGATGACCTTACTAAATTGCAGGAAATGGTTGAACGGTTTTCACAAAAATTGGATCAAATTAATATAAATCAGAGTACAGATCATTCCTGGCCACAGGAACTCTTTCCTCCAATTCGTAATAATCCACACGAACAATCGTCCATCCATAATGCGGCAAATGCTCCCCATAGATTAAATTCTTTATCATCTTTCGCTTTGACAAATAGTAGTAAAATTTCTAGTCTAATAAATAGCTGGAATATCCGCTTCGACGGTAGCCCGTCAGGGTTTCCAGTGGGAAAGTTTATATATATAATCACTGCGTTGACTTTAGATAATTTAGGCGGTGATTTTCAACTAGTGAGTGATCATTTTCACATCTTAGTGGTAGGTCGTGCCAAAGATTGGTATTGGCACTATAGGCAAACTGTATCAAAGGTTACCTGGGATCCTCTGTGCAGGGCGATGAGAGCGCACTTTGCTGATCATTTATCGGATAATGATATAAAAGAAATGATACGCGATCGTAAGCAGCAAATAGGAGAAAATTTTGAAGATTACTATGCCGCAATATTGCAATTGTGCGACAGATTGCAATATCCTTTGTCTGAAACAGATATGGTAGAAATGGTGCGTAGGAATTTAAAACCTCAATTAAGAAAAGAACTGTTTTATTTACATATCCCCTCAGTGGGCCACTTAAGAAATCTAGTTCTACGAAGAGAAAATTTAATGTTTGAATTGGAAAAAGTTATTAGAACTCCTCAAAAGAAAATAAATGAAGTTGAAAACGTTAGTGATGTAGAACAGATTGACAGGCCAAACATATGTGAATTCGATTCAAGCAAAAGCAGAGAAATTATTTGCTGGAATTGCAGAAAACCAGGACATGGCTTCGCAGAGTGCCTGGAAGAAAGAACCTTATTTTGCTACGGCTGCGGAAAAGAAAAGGTGTATAAGCCAAACTGTCCAGATTGTAGAAATTCGGGAAACTGGTTAAAGAGCGGCTACCGCTCGAAAACGTAGTTCCAAATAAAATTTCAATGTCAACTGAAACCGGTAGTGTCCAAATTGATTCCAATAATGACCATACAATTTTTTTAAGACCCCTAATTCCATACCATACAAGACTTCTGAATTACTTAAAAATTCGAGAAAAAATATTTGGTGAAGCTCTAGATTTGACCAATTCAACTCGTAATCACCCTAAACGGAACACAAAACGCCTACGAGCCTATTGGCAGAGGATTTTACGTGATCGTAATACTCTAAAAAATTCAATAGACTCCCTAATTTCAGAAGATCATGACTTAAGACCTTATATTAAATTGAAAATGCTTGGAATGGATTTAGTAGGTTTAGTGGACACCGGGGCTTCTATAACTTGTGTTGCTGGCAGAGCTGCCAAAGAATTTCTAGAGGGAAACTTAACATATAATACCCTTAACGAGTATGTTACTGCAGCCGGTGGTACCAAATATAGAATTTGCGGATTTCTTAAGCAGGAAATCGAGTTTAGAAATGTAAAAAAGGAAATAAAAATATATATAATCCCGGATCTTAAGAACGATTTGTACCTCGGCATAGACTTCGTAAAATCATTTAACCTGTTGAATGAAGATGTATTTGCAATTTGCTCTATCTCCAACGAATCGGCAAGAGAATCCCTTACTCATGACTTAAATTTCCTGGAGCAAGGGAAATTGAATAAGGTTATCGCTTCATTTCCATCGTATGAAGTGAGCGGTTTGGGTAAAACTAATTTGCTGGAACACACTATTGAAATTGATAAAGACGCAAAACCTGTGAAGCAAAGATATTTTTCAGTTTCTCCTGCTATTGAAAGATTGATTCATGACGAGGTCGACCGCATGTTGGATCTAGGTATAATAGAGATCGCTCCTCCCAACTGCCCATGGAGTAGTCCGGTAACGTTGGTTAGGAAGGAGGGTAAGTCAAGGTTATGTCCAGGCGCTTGAATGAAGTTACGGTAAAAGATGCATATCCTCAGCCTAAAATTGACAATATTTTATCCCGTTTACCAAAGGCTGAATACATATCATCTCTAGATTTAAAACATGCCTTCTGGCAAATACCCTTAGCCATGGAATCTCGTAATATGACAGCCTTTACGATACCAAACAGACCCCTGTACCGTTTTAAAGTTGTGCCATTTGGTTTAACTAATGCCCCTCAGACCATGACTCGTCTCATGGACATCGTTATTCCCGCAGAACTAAGAAATAGAGTTTATGTCTACTTAGACGATTTGCTCATAATTTCACGGAGTTTTGAGGAACATTTGGATTTGTTAGCCGAGATTGCACATCTTTTAAGAAAAGCCGGATTAACTTTAAATATATCAAAGTCCAAGTGGTGCCTTAAAGAAGTTAAATATCTCGGATACCTAATAGGAAATGGGGTAATCAAAACCGATCCAACAAAAATTTCAGCCATAACAGACGTACAGCCTCCGAAGACCGTCCGAGAAGTAAGAAGATTCCTAGGCCTTGCCGGTTGGTACAGGCGTTTTATTGAAAACTTTTCGTCCATAATCTCTCCAATTTCCGACTTGACTAAGAAAACTAAAACCTTTATTTGGACCGAAGACGCCCAACTGTCATTTGAAAAGATTAAGGTTTGCCTCACGACTGCTCCTGTCTTAATAACTCCCAACTTTGAACAGCCGTTCATCATTCAATGCGATGCCTCCATTCAGGGAATCGGCGGTGTTTTGGACCAGGAGGATGAAAATGGCATAGAAAAGCCAATCGCCTTTTATTCTTATAAGCTAAATCGAGCACAAAAAAACTACTCCATCACAGAGCTAGAGTGTTTGGCGGCTGTGATGTGTATTGGAAAATTTCGAGAGTACGTGGAAGGCCATAAATTTAAAGTAGTGACGGACCATGCCAGTCTAAGATGGCTTATGAGACAGACGGACTTAAACGGACGACTCGCCCGCTGGTCATTAAAACTCCAAAGCTTTGATTTTACAATAGAGCACCGTAGGGGGTCTCTCAATATCGTTCCCGATGCTTTATCTCGGTTATCTTTAGACGCTATATCTTTACCTGAACTAGAACCTGAAATTGATATTGAGTCGAAATGTTTTGAGGACCCGGACTATGCGAAACTTCGCAACAGTATTACAGCAAATAGCTCTTTGCTTCCAGATTTAAAGGTGATCGATAAATATGTATATAGACGTTTAGAATTTGCTAATGGGGATCCGGAAAGTGAATCAACGACCTGGAAACTGTGGATTCCTCATTCAATGACCGAAGAGACAATACGTAGAGCCCATTGTCCGCCAACATCATCACATGGTGGTATAGCGAAAACCCTTGAAAAACTCCGCCGTAATTTATTTTGGCCCAAAATGGCACTTCAGGTTAAGAACTTTGTATCCAAATGCGAAATCTGTAAAAAGTCTAAGTCTCCTAATATAGTTTTGAGACCCCTGATGGGAAAGAAGATTGAGTCTGAACGTCCTTTCCAAAGAATCTATATGGATTTTCTAGGACCCTACCCTAAATCAAAAAAAGGGCATACTGGTATTTTTGTGGTTATTGACCATTTAACCAAGTTTCCCCTCATAAAATGTATTCGGAAATTTTCCACTCATGAAATTCTAGATTTTTTAGAGTCCCAAGTTTTTCATATCTTCGGAGTACCCGAATTTATAGGTAGTGACAATGGTCCTCAGTTTAAATCTATAGCTTTTGAAAACCTGTTGTTGAAATACGGAATTAGACACACATTCACTGCTCTATATAGTCCACAGTCCAATTCATCAGAAAGACTAAACCGATCCATTATCGCGGCAATTCGCTCTTACCTGAAACAAGATCAACGCGAATGGGACGCCCACCTTAGTTATATTTTAGTCGCATTGCGCAGTATGATTCATACCTCTATAGGATACTCTCCCTTTTATGTACTTTTTGGTAACCAAATGATTACTCACGCGAAATCCTACCACTTGTTAAGAAATTTAGAAAATTTGGAAGGTGGTGAATGTATTAGCCACCCCGATAAATTATCTTTAATTCGAGCCAAAGTAAAAGACAATTTAGCTACCGCTTATAACAAGTATCAAAAATCGTATAATCTCAGAGCGCGACCTATTGAATATAAAATAGGAGATGAAATATATAGACGAAACTTTGCTCAAAGTAAAAAGTCTGAAAATTTTAATTCTAAACTAGCTCCAAAATTTTTAAAATGTAGAATTGTCGATAAAATTGGTAACTGCTATTACAAAATTGCAGATACTAGGGGTACTTTAATTGGAACCTATCATGCAAAAGACTTGAAATAGAAAAAGACTCCAGCTTCCAGATAATATTCTCAATTATATATATCATTGAAATATTATCTGTGTTGTGACGCGTGAACCTTTTTTTTTCTATTTTGCCTGGCATATTATTTTACAACACCTGCTCATCACTATGATCAATGCCAACACACATACCCAACCAACCAACTAACAAAAAAAAAAAAGAGAGAAACAAAAAAGAGAGAAAAGAAATAAAGGGAGAGAAAGAAGAAGTTTGACTGCTACTCACCATGCTTTTACGTTTCCATTTCATTCCTCATGGTTTTTTTTCTTAACTTTTTACGCATACTATTCTTTAAACTGATCCCGTTAGATTTGTAGAATGGATATGAACATTAATCAATGCAAATAATATTTATTTTACTATGAATTAGTAGTAAAGAAAACACTGACGGGAGAAGAACCAAGGTGTTTGCATCGAGATTTAAATATTTGTACACATATAGATATAAAATTTATATATGTATGTCATATCAAGACATATTTTTTATATAAAAAAAAAGTACATAATTTTTTTTGGAAAAAAAAGTTTTACCAGAGGTAACTTAATACACCGTTACGCTTTTTTTTTGTTGTTGCTTTCCACCGTTTTATTAACGGAATAATTCTTTTAGGAAACACCTCTAAGTATATGGTGGTTGAAACCCAAGTGTAGACGCTAATAAATTTTACCCAATTATACTCTTACACGCTATTTGGTCCCGCAAGAAGATTTTGACACAGTGGATTCCAGTTGTATATGAAATGGTGTGGCATTAACAATAATTCCCGGCCAGAACAATAATTCCTTGCAAGAACAATAATTCCCGGCCAGAACAATAATTCCTTGCAAGAACAATAATTCCCGGCCAGAACAATAATTCCCAGCCAGAACTTCTTGATTGTTGTCGTTAAATATTTTGCAGTCTTCATTTCTGAAGCATATTGATCTTTTTCAGTTTGGTTTTATTTGATAAGTGAAATTGTTAGTTTAAAAAAAAAAAAAAAAAACGTTAATTTTAATTTTACAAATTAACCCAAAAGAACCAAACCTGTTAATTCCATTAATATTAATTTCATTCATTGCTTAGTGAAGGGGATAACCATGTGGATGTTTTTGTGAAAATCATTCATAAAACAAATTTAAGACTTCTCTTAAATTATGACATGACTATCCCTCTGCATTTTAAATTCATTGATAACTTTAAAATAAGCATTTAAATTATTCACGTTTAACCTAAATTAAGAATAATTTCGACGAATGCAGAGGCCTTTGCAACGTGGGAATAATAACTGTAAGTAATTTTGTTTTTATAAAATTCATTATCATTTGTATTTACTACTATAATTATTTCGATTATTGTCTATAAGTATAAAAAAAAAATACATAATGATTAGTATTTGATTTTTTTTGCATTTTTATGAATGAAGTACCTAAATAAATGAAAGAATTACATATGTATGTAATATGGAGTAATTGGTAGATTTAATGAAGAGAGTCAAGCCAGAGTAGGAATAGGGGTTCACTGCAAATGAAAATGGAATGAAGTGAACTTTGGTTGGTGTGGGCAAGAGTTTATTCCACCTAAACTCGGATATGGTAAAATTAACGAGATGTGAAATTAGTATCAGGTGTGATTTTTTTTGTCTGTCCGTTTTTTTAACAGTATGTCTTTTTTTTTGCACGTTTCATAAGTTTTGTAAATTGCGGCGATTTTACCAAAGATGTTAAGGGTGAGAAAGAAAAGAACCCCTCCAAAATCCGACGAGTATTATTTCGGGAATAACGTGCAACCCCTCAACATCCGCATGAAACCTGCATCCAAGTAAAATTGAAACAAATCGCTCGTTACAATAGATGGGTGGAAGATCAGTTTTATCAGTAGATCGGATCGGTAACTTATATAAATTTTTCATATAGTGGTAACAGAACCCTAGAATCAAATAGCATTTTATATTTTTGAGTCCATGAAAAAATTATACGATTGACTCAAGTTTAATAGAAGTTGAGAACACAATTACATAAATGCATATTGATAAAAGGCAAGGTCTGCTTACATATCTATTTTACCGGTACTAAGAAAGACTGAATTAAAATAAAAATTTACTTTACTATAGTGCATTTTTTAAATATTTTTTAAGATGGTAAGAAAACCGTGTAAACTGTAATATTACCTTATTAACAACTTTGGATCGTAGGACGAAAAAAGCTATTGAGGTATTGTGGGTATCGAAACTGCTACAAATTACTTAATTGAGCCGTTGCTTTTGAAAATGAGAGAACTCCATTTTGAAAAAAAATGAATAAAACCTAAATTTTATTACAAATTAACATAATTTTATGTTTTTAATCCATGTTGAATAGTACTATTTTTAACCGACTTCAAAAAAAGAAGGAGGTTATCAATTCATCTGAATGTTGCTTTTTTTTTATGTTTGTGCCTTCAGAACTCGGTCATTTCTGAACCGATTTTAAAAATTTTTGCGCCATTAGAAAGGTTATGGCTACAGATTGGTCCCATTTTAAAAACAGTTTAAAAGTTTAAAAATTAAAGGGTGTCCCCATACAACATACATGTTTTTTACGTGTATTATGAAATTTGTAGGTCACCCATTTAAAATTAGAAAAAAGTGCGTATCACTATAGCTCCCAATAACAAAAAGTAATTAAAAAATAAAATTAAAAATTAAAGGGTGACCCCATAGGTGACGTAATTTCACCTTTATGGTCCTATCTTTTGAACTGTTATAGACAAACACTTGAAAGTTGCACAGAATATTCGTTACTATGTCTGTTATAATAAGTATAAATATTTAAAATTAAAAATTAAAGGGTGTCCCATTAGTTGGTTTATTTTGATATATATATATGGCCAAACTTTTGAACCGTGATAGACAGACAGTTGAAATTTACAAAGAACTTGTATTGCTAAGTCCGCTAAAATAACAAGTGTAAAATATGAATTTGGAAATTAAAGGGTGTCCCAATAGTTAATGTAAAAGTGATATATATGGCCAAACTTTTCAACTGTTATAGATAGACAGTTGAAATGTACAAAGAACCTATATTGCTTAGTCCGCTATTACAACAAGTATAAAATTTGGATAAATTAAAGGGTGTCCCAATTATTGATGTAATTTGACCATTATGTCCTCATCTTTGGAACCGTTATAGACAAACACTTGAAAAATAGACAGAGTGTTCACTACTATGTCTGGTATAACAGCAAGTATAAATATTTAAAATTGGAAATTAAAGGGTGTCCCAATAGTTGATGTAATTTGATGTATATGGACACAACGTTAAATTTTACAAAGAATCTGTATGACAAAGTTCTCTTTAACAAGTAATTATATTAAAATTTGAATTTAAAGGGTGTCCCAATAGGTGACGTCATTTGATATATATGACCCTATCTTTTAAATAATGGGTGATTTTTTTGAGGTTAGGATTTTCATGCATTAGTATTTGACAGATCACGTGAGATTTCAGACATGGTGCCAAAGAGATAGATGCTCAGTATGCTTTGACATTTTATCATGAATAGACTTACTAACGAGCAACGCTTGCAAATCATTGAATTTTATTACCAAAATCAGTGTTCGGTTCGAAATGTTCAAATGTGACAAATTTTGTTCAGCGATGAGGCTCAATTCTGGTTGAATGGCTACGTAAATAAGCAAAATTGCCGCATTTGGAGTGAAGAGCAACCAGAAGCCGTTCAAGAACTGCCCATGCATCCCGAAAAATGCACTGTTTGGTGTGGTTTGTACGCTGGTGGAATCATTGTACCGTATTTTTTCAAAGATGCTGTTGGACGCAACGTTACGGTGAATGGCGATCGCTATCGTTCGATGCTAACAAACTTTTTGTTGCCAAAAATGGAACAACTGAACTTGGTTGACATGTGGTTTCAACAAGATGGCGCTACATGCCACACAGCTCGCGATTCTATGGCCATTTTGAGGGAAAACTTCGGAGAACAATTCATCTCAAGAAATGGACCGGTAAGTTGGCCACCAAGATCATGCGATTTGACGCCTTTAGACTATTTTTTGTGGGGCTACGTCAAGTCTAAAGTCTACAGAAATAAGCCAGCAACTATTCCAGCTTTGGAAGACAACATTTCCGAAGAAATTCGGGCTATTCCGGCCGAAATGCTCGAAAAAGTTGCCCAAAATTGGACTTTCCGAATGGACCACCTAAGACGCAGCCGCGGTCAACATTTAAATGAAATTATCTTCAAAAAGTAAATGTCATGGACCAATCTAACGTTTCAAATAAAGAACCGATGAGATTTTGCAAATTTTATGCGTTTTTTTTTTTTAAAAAAGTTCTCAAGCTCTTAAAAAATCACTCGTTAGTTATTGACAAACAATTAGACAGAATGTCCATTACTATGTGTGTTAAAATAAGTATAAATATTTAAAATTATAAATTACAGGGTGTCGCAATAGTTTATGTAATTTGATGTATATAACCAAACTTTTAAGCCGTTACAGACAGACGGTTGAAATTTTGCAATGAACCGGTAGTGCTACGACAAGTATAAAATTTGAACTCGGAAATTACAGGGTGTCGCAATAGTTAGTGTAATTTTATGTATATAGCCAAACTTTTTATCCGCTGTATACAGACAGTCGTTTGGCATTGGTTTGACCTGAAAAAGCACAGAACCCTGGGGTCTTGTGCCCCTATATACTCCGGAAGTACTGCTCCCCAGGTAGAAAATCGACTGATATTTGTTTTAGATTATTGAATTCAAAAATTAGTTTTTTTTATCTGAATTGACAGTTTGTGCAATGACATTTAAAAAATCCCGCTACAATCTTCCTCGAATATAATATAATCATTGTATAATTACCGTCTTAAAGAAACATGATTTTAAGTTTGTCTGTTTTGAAGTCGGTTTTTTTTTGCAAGAATTATTTATATTGCAATAAATTAAGAAGCATTATTAGAATTTAGCAATCATACTGCAACTATGGTGAAAATTTTTCGCTATGTAACCTAAGAAATATAAGTATTGTAATTTCTTTCTTTGTTTTTCCACTTTTTACTTTAAAATTAAATATAATTTTAGTTTTTTTTTGTTTTTTACTGCACCAAAGAAGAATGAAATGATATTGAAATAAAATATATAATTAATAACTTAAGGCTAAATAAATAATTTATTCATATAAGTAAATAAACTATTCAATACTTTTGGTATTATAATTACATTCCAGGAAAAAACAATCAACCTTTTCATCAAATCATTGCCTTTGAAAATGAGACAACTACATTGGCGCATACCAAATCCTTTTTTTTTTCAGATAAAATGGATAACTATTATTGAATATTAAACTTATGTGCAATAAGACCACAAAAAATATAAAATAAGTCTATTACGACTTGTGAATTTTTTTAACGGCATTCAAATGCAAATCATTAAATATAATAATATGGAGTTGTCTCATTTTCAAAAGCAACGGTTCACTTATTTTAAAGAAATTTAATTTTTTTCTATTGTCATAAGAATTAGGATAAAAAATATTTTATTCCAAGTAAAAGAGAGTGAAAAAAATTGACATTAACATCATCAAAATTATTAATTTAATTGTTGCTGATATAGTTCAAATGATATTAATTATTACTTATTGTATTATTTGTTATAATTATTTTTTGTTTTGATATAATTTCTTTCTTATAAATTGATTTCTGTACATTTGTAGAAACTCCCAAATGATAACACAAAAAGGTAGTTCTTTGCATAGTTGACATCACTAGCGGGTTTCTTATAAAATAAAATGGCGGCAAAAATATGCAAAATTGCCTAATAACTTATGACAGCAATTCCCAATAAAGCCTAATAATTTAAAAATATAATCTATCTATACCTCACTTTGAATAACAGCTATTTTAAAGATTTTATTTTTGTTTTCAACAACAGGAGGTTATGTCATATGTACGTAACATGTGTACGTTTGAACACAAAAATTATAAACCATATGTAAAACTCTGATTTTGACATGCAAATGAAATTCCATATGGATAGCAATTTTGACAGTACATATGACTTGTTAACTGAATGTAAACACACCTTTATTAGCTGTTGTCTTATTGTCGCGACAAGTTGAAAAATTACAATGTACAAAGATTTGTAAGTTTTTATTTTTTATTATTTTTGCTAGGCGTTTATAACTATAACTTAAAATATTTTCTTAGAAAAATAACAAATTAAAATCAGATGAAAAATTCCGTAGAGGTGATGCAACTAAATCCAGATATTGGCCAGGTAAATCTGAAATTTGGAACTAACAAAGTACAGCAAACAGCTGATTGAGAAACCCCAATATTAAAAAATTGTTTAGCAGCAAAAACAAAAATCCATCCTTGTTAATACGAAAAATTTTATACAAATGTAAAAATAGTATGAATATATTATATATGTACATATATTGTATGCATATATTATGTATGTATATTGTATGTATATATTTACACATATTTTAATTTAGACCAGTGGTATCCAAATCATTATTTTCAATACACAATTGTGCTACAAAAGCAATAAAAAAAACTCACACCGACGCTTGTTCTCTTCTATTTCAGTTTGATATCAGTCGTTAATTGAGTCACAGAAAGTAAAATGGGTTCATTGAAAAGTTGTAAAATTTTACATGAGCAATGATCCCTATGGTTATTGATCTTATTAATTAACCATGACCGCCTTAACAGCAATAACGTTAACAGCAGAAAATGGTGAACGTAATACATAATAGTTTGCAGTTGTTGGAGATATTTGTAGCATCTTTTTCAATTTATTAGTATAAGTATATAGTTAAGGAAGAAGATTACAATGAAAAGATACATGTTATCGTTTCCAGCACGAATGTCACCAATAGGTAACTTGGTTAGATTTAAATACGACTGAAATTAGAAAAAACAAGTTACATACATATATTAAAAAACTAAAAGGAAACTTGAAACATATTTATTTACCTTGAGATTTTAGTCACCATTAATAAAACAGACCTGCCAACACATGGTAATTATCTATCCTGCCAACACATGGTAATTATAATAAATAAGACATATTTTAATCCAGCAAGACGATATTTTTGTAACATATCATTTTACATAAATCAAAGTAAATAATTCCAATTGTCTTTAATTCACTTTAAAATTTAACAAAATTTTTCGGGAACTGTAGAAATTTCTCCCCTCTTGGACAGCCCATTATGCATCGGCGACTCCTGAAGTAGCAAAATAATTTAATTAAAAACAAGTTAATTTGAATAGAAAACCTTTGTTATACTTATATTTTTTTCCTGTTGGGTTCCTGTTGTTTGTTTCATTTTATTTATTTGGCTGACTTCGGATGATATTTGTTCAAATTTTATTTTTGCACAAATTATTTTAAAGCTATTTATAAAACAATTAATTTTACACACAAATCAAATTTTATTAAAATTTCCACCAGTTTCACAAATTATTTTTAAAAAATAAAATGTCAAATTGCAGCTATAACCAGAAAGAGATAGTAATATAAGAAAAGCATTAACTCTTGCTATCCCTTTCCAACGAAAGCTGTGCTTTGGTAACACTCCAATTTTCGTGTCTTATCTGGTCTGATTTGTGAATTGAGTGTTAACGAATGAACATATGCGGATGCTTTCTGCTTTTTTTCAGCTTTAATGTTTTTTCAGCTTTGATTAAATTTCAAAATAAACCAGCAAACAAAATTATATAATGGCAGACAAAAATTTATGTTTTGCCATTAAAAATGCTTTTGGTAACAAGCAATGCATTTTATGTTACCAAACATTTAAAACAAGGAAAACATTTTCAATTAAAAGGCATTTTGATCTTTTTCACAAAGAAATAAATAAATTAGAAGAGGAAAAAAGGAAAATGTTTTTTCTTGATTTATAATGCCTAAATTAATTTTTTAAAATGTAATGAATTTTACTTTTAAAAGCAAAATGGAAAAGAAGTTTGAAAAAAGTTAATAAAGTTAAATACAAAAATATGCCTCAGTTTTTACAGAATTAGGCAATTTTTTTACACATATTTGAATGGTCGAGTTTAATTTACAATTAAAACTTAAAAAATTAAGTGTGTTTAGGCATTATAAATTAAGTTTTCCAAATTTAAGAGTTGGTAACAATTTCTTATTAACAAAATATATTTTAAATTTGAGGAACTTAATTTATTTCTCTGCTTGGAACAAATCGGAAAAAATTCGTTCGGAGCAATATGTAGAAGGAAAAAGGGATAACAATTTCAAAGCATTTCTTTTTAACTCTGGAAAATCAGAATCATTTAGATTTTTCCAGAATTCTATTCACATTTTACCCGGAGCTTGGACTTTGGTTTGAAGAAATATAAGTTCTGATTGTAAATCGTACTCATATGGAGTAAAATCACAGTTATAAGGGTTATTAAATAAATCCAACTGCAGTTGTATACTCTTAAAATCTCCAAAGCAGTGTATCCAAAATCTCAACTCGCTTAGTTTTCGCAGCATCGCAGAGCGATTCGCGAAATAGAGATGTTTTTTTAAAACTGGAAAAGTCACCTGACTTAATTTGGCAAGGTATGAGAAAAAGTTTTCTTTTAAAATTAAATCAAAAATAAGCAAATAAGCTGTATCAGCTAGAAAAGCTAGATCTGATATGAATTGTGTATCTTTTAACAAATTTTTTGTAGACTCATCGATATTTTCTTTTTCCAAAAACTCTAAGACTTCTTCTTTTAAATCATATAGCGGTTAAGACAGTCCCCCGACTTAGCCAACGTACCTCAGTGAACATTTTAAGATCATTGAAAGCTGCGTTTTTAGATGTTAAAAATTTTACTAATTTTCGATGAGTGAGATGAGGGCATTGTGTCGTCCTCTTATTTTATTTATAATGCGCTCTGCGGTCTTCATGGTACAGTCTTAAATAATAAATTTTGACGCAACCGCGGCTTGATGGATAATGCAGTGAAAGTTTTGCATTGCCATTTCACTTTTTTTTTATATTACCTATCAAACCTGTGTTTTTTACTACCATTACATTTGCCCCGTCTGTGCAAACACCGACAATTTTGTTTACATCAACAATAGAAAAAAGTTTATCACTTACAACTTCCATCAAGAGCTTTCCAGTTACATATCTATAAAAGGTTTCCAAGGTCAACATTGATTCAAAAACATTAAAATATTCATCAATGCATCTTACACAGACCACCAGTTGACATATATCAAAACTTTCATCTAAACAAAACGAAAGAAATTTACAATTTATCAATTTTTCTTTAATAGAAGACTCCACCGAATTTCCTATTTGGGCAATACGCCTAGCCACAGTGTGGGGTGACAAGGGAATTGACTTTATGAAATCTGTTCTATAATTTAACGTTGGAAAAGTTGTTTGTAAAATATTTTTTGCTAGCATTCCATCAATAAATGGTCTGCCTTGCTAAGCGATTTCCACGCTTATTTGGCTTGAAATCTCCATTTTAAATTTTTTTTTTGCAAAATTTCCTCATTTTGCTCTTCTTCCAGAACCCATTCTTTAATTTTTTGCATATAAAGGGTTTTTTGCTCAAAAAAAAAACATTTTCCTTTTTTCCTCTTCTAATTTATTTATTTCTTTGTGAAAAAGGTCAAAATGCCTTTTAATTGAAAAGGTTTTTTTGTTTTAAATGTTTGGTAACATAAAATGCATTGCATGTTACCAAAAGCATTTTTAATGACAACATTATTTATTGTTTTTGTAATGCTTTGTTTTGTGTTTGCTGGACAATATTATCTTATCCAATACAGACGCATTTCATTTATTGAGAGTTTTCGTTACCTATGATTTAGACTGTACTCAGTGTTTGGTAGTTCCAAATGGAATGTCACGAATTATTTTCCGGATGCACGCAATGTTTAGTTTTGCTGGGCTCATCATAATAAACAACTGTTCAATACTAACGATATTAACGTCCATGACATGACCTCGATTATTATAAATATTATAATTATTAATTATAAATGTTATAATTAATATTATTCATGCTTCGTAAGTAGATTAAAACTGAATCATCTCAAGAGAAAGTGCTTCGCTCTCAAAGTTTTGTATGGCGAAGCACGTTGATTTAAACATGATTGGAGTGTGAAGCACGAATAAGAGAGCGAAGCATGAATATTGGGCTCCGTGGAAACGTGCTATAAGTAAAAAAAAAAAAACATTAAAAAAATTGAGTTTACTCCCTCTAAGTTGGCAAAATTTTACACTGTGCCATGGTTTAATTAATTTAAATCAGGGGTTTAATTTAGTAACGGATGTAGCGACCATGACTACGAATAAGCAGAGTTCCTTTGGCAGCACCACCACTAGCAGCAGGTGTCGCTGCTTTCTTGGATTTTGATTAAAGATTACATACAGAAATTGCAAGCTCAAAGCTTTCTCGATGAATTAAACCAATATCAATGCCCTTACTAAAACTATTGATATTTTTATATTTTTATATTTTTTAAATTCTATTTTTTTAACAAGCACAAGGTCTTTTTTATATAAAAATGTTTTAAC